>BMAU01020748.1:882500-1191312 GCA_019973935.1 Trichonephila clavipes
TCATTTATCACGTCTACGGCTGTTAGCTACAGTTTGTATAGTTGGTTACAAATTATTCAACCTATTGACCATTTCCATTCTACAGAATATGTTAGTTGGGATAGAGGAGGCAAATGCAACCGTTCTTTCTAGTGTTTCAAATTCCTCTCTTCACACTTAGGGCAGGGGTGGTCGCCTCTTACACGTCTGGGTTCTGGCTCGCAGGAAGTATTTTCTTATGCCATCGATTGTCGGTGGGATGTTAGATGAAAAGACCCCACAATATTTTAGAGGTGCACGCGTAGACATAGACAGCGTAATGGGAAGTCAATTTTGTAGCTCCAAGGCGGAAAACTTTACACCCTCGCAAGAAAATTGAAGTAACGGATCATTACATACACATGCTCAATTTAAATCAGAAATGCTTAAAAGAATAAAATGAATTAATTATTCATCTTAATTAAGAGATTAACATAAATAAAATAGAAAAAGACAACACTTAAAAACATCTTGGAAACAAAAAAATTGAGGGATACTTTATAAATCCAAAAAGAAAAAACTTTTGTTATTCCTCTCTTTTATACCTCAATATTTTTTAACTTCACATCGTTAGCTCCTCCGTATTTTTTAGAAGATCAAAAGGTACACAAAACAACGTGCATGAGTATTACTCAATTCTCTTGTTTGCTTTGCGAGATCTTGCATAAGAAATATTGGAATGAAGTAGTGTATTAGTAATTGTTACTTTGAATTCCTCTTAAATTACAAGCAACCTGAAGATGGTCAGCAGATTTCGTGAAAGAAAAAAAATCAAGATGTAGCATAAAGAAAGCGATTTCATTTTCATCTTGTATATTTTTCAATGAAAAAGGATAGTTACATTTTAATTTTTTTGCTCAAACTTATCCATAAAGTTCCTTTATTTGCAATTTTGTATTCATACGAATTTTAAAAAACAGATTTAATGAGCTGTGAAATTACTGTTTCTTGTCGTACGTAAATAAAGTTTTTTTAATTGTATTAGAGTAAAAAGTTTACATTTTATATTTTAATAAAGTTACTATTACTCTTATCCTCGTATTAAAGAAGTACCGAAGTATATATTTAGAATTTTTATTAAAGCAAAATATTCAATAAAAAATAATTTTCTTATGTTTGAACTATCTTAATAGCAATTAAAAAATGTTTCGATTATTCAAAAAACATTCTACGTTTAAAAAAAAATGTTGAGTTAAATGCAAAAAAGTGTTTAAAACCAAGATCATTTTTTTTGTAATAAATTATGTCTATAATTTTAAGATTACTGTAACAAAAATTAACATTTTAGAAGCGTTTTTAATGTATTTTTAAACGATTAAAGATTCATTTTAGAGTAATTTTCCAGTGTGCTCATAATAATTACTTATACATCTAAACCAGTGCTCCTCAACCTTTTTATACCTCAAAAAATTTCAGACTGGTCAACGTCTGATACTTTTTACGCGGCCACTGAAAGAAGGTGGTCGTTAATTGTTTATATTTTCAATTTTGATTTAATAATTTTAATATAATTTATCTAAATATGCCTTCAAAATAAAATACAGTTGCACTAAAAATAAATATAAAAATGATCTAAAGTTTTAACTCACAAGAATGCTACACATTACACCGCAGTAATATATATATGTGCAATTTTAATTTCTTATTTATATTGAGGGAATAGTTATGTATTATGCTGTTTATTTTTGTGTTATTAAAAACCTTTAAATTATGCAAAATTTACATATAGTAAAAATCTAAATCTGTATGCTAGGCCTCTGTTCCTAAATTCTGTATTGCATTGTGTAGTGAGTTTTAAATATTCTCTACCATGTAGTACCCTAAATCATATCAGTACCACACAGGCTTAACACACCAGAGGTAAAAGGTTGCTAACCTTGCTTTAGATCCAAGGAAACCTTACACTATATAGTGTGATGCTAAATTCCTATTGTCTTGGGAATTGTCTATCTCTAAGGGAAGATAGTGGCAATTTATACTCTAATAGTTTCTCCTGTCAAAAGTTTAAACAGGCATAACAAAGTTTGACCACTATTGAACGTGAAACATGCGGTATTTGGGTTGATTTAAAACTTTAAAATTATCTATTTGGAGCTTACATTGAAAAAATAATAAATGTACAAATAAAGGTTCATATTTTTTGCTACCCTCTTGCAATTTGAATTATCGTTTCGATTGTTAACTAAGTTGACAAAATTTAGTGCGATTGTGAATATACACTCAGGAACATTGAAAATAGCGACCCAAGAAGAAAGCTAAGTACAATCGCGAAACTTTGGAAATAAGTACATAGTAATGTGATATGCAAATTATCCAAGTTTTGTGCCAATACTCATGCTCATACACGCCGAGGAGGTGCTACAATCAGGAAGAGGGTGCTATATAAGCCAGCGCAAATTCGAAGATTCATAAACGTGACGATTACCCGCTAACTGTAGGAAGGCTTTGGTAAGCGAAACATGACAGATAAATGTGCTAGAAGACATTTCTCACAGTTAAGCGAGTTTGAGAGAGGCCTGAACATCGGAATGAAAACTGCAGGCTGGTCGACGTGCCGTGTTGCTGGCCAGGTGGATCGTTCGGAGTGTGCCGTTAGAAATTGTTGGGAGCAGTGGACACGAGAAGGTACCCACGTGCGGAAAACCGTGTCTGGAGCGACCAGGAAGACCACGAGGAGAGAGGATAGAAGGATCGTGCGGCAAACACTTGTGGACCATACAGTGACTCGTTCAACAATACCAGCAGACGTAGGCGTAGCAATTGTTCCACAAATAATTTCCATACACCTTGCAGAAGCAAATCTTAAATCCAAGCGCCCTTTCCGTGCACTCCCTTTAACACCGAAACATCGGCAACTGCGTCTACTGTGGTGCCAAGCCAGATCAATGTGGAATGTCACAGATTGGGAAAAGATTGTGTTTAGTGATGAATCCCGGTTTGTTTTGGGGACAGATGATAACCGTGTACGGGTGTAAAGGCGCCCTGGTGAGCGGTACAATTCCCCCCACACTGTTCTACGTCATACTGCCCACACAGCTGGTGTAATGGTCTGGGTTGCCATAGCCTATGATAGCCGGTCAAATTTAATTGTGATGTGTGGAACCTTAACGGGCCAACGTTACGTTGATGATATTCTTCGACCCCATGTAGGACCTTTACTAAATGGTCTCCCAGGAGCAATTTTCCAGCAAGATAATGCTCGTCCGCATACAGAAAGAGTTGCTCAAGACTTCCTATGTCATTTTCAGACTCTTCCATGGCCACCACGCTCCCCCGATTTGTTCCCTGTAGAGCACGTGTGGGATCAGCTAAAACGGCAGATGCCATCGTGTCACTCTGTACATGATTTAGAGTTGGCTTTTCAAGATTTGTGGGCCCATCTGCCTCAGGAAAACATAAGGTGTCTAATCAACTCAATGCCGGGCCGTGTGGCGGCATGTATTGCAGCTGGAGGTGGTCCAACGCGCTATTGAAGTTGCCCAGTATTTGTGTCGTTGCTCACTCTTTATTCGTTTAATTGTCTTGTTTTTGAGATGAAGTGAATCTCTCATCTGTGTCATTATGTGTATTAAATTTCATTTCAATCCCATGCTTTCTTCTTGGGTCACTATTTTCAATGTTCCTGAGTGTATATTGATCTATTTTGTTAATACAATACTAACTGAGCTTATTCCCATGCATAATTAAGGAGGGTTGAAAAATTTGAACATAATTTAGAACGGGGAATAATTATTTTATACATCATTTCTCCCCCCTCCCCATAAAGGCAATTTTTTAAGCCTAACCTCCGTCCATCTATGATGCATTAAGAGAATTATTATCAAGCTTCAATTCTACACAACTTGAATTTCAAAACGGAAGTATGCCCTCGTAGCCCCCCCGTTTGGAGTCACTTTCCACGTCCTTAGCATATTTCTTCTCAACAAAGGGACGTGCCTGCCAAATTTTAAGCCTGTAGGTATAATAGTTACAGAAATCTCGTGATGAATGTCAGAGAATATAAATAAACTTCTAATTAGGATCTTTATTTTATAAAAAAAATTACTCAAAAATTGTGTTTCGTAACTTATTAACTTATACAAGAGTCGTATCTTGCTTTGAGGGAAAACAAGTTGTACAAATGTACATTACGCATTATTCTAGATAGAACGCTACAGCTTAAGAGCGATATATGTCTGTGCCCCTCCACATAACGCAAAAAATTACACATCATTAAAGATAAAGCACCTTAAAAGGAAAACGAAAAAATGTGTAAAATCCTTTTGAAACAAATTGAAAAATTCGAAAAAAAGATGCATTTTGGTGGAAAAAATTGAAAATAAAAATCCTGGTTTCTCCCAAATTTGTGTGCGAATTTTTAAACTTAAAATAATTTTTACTATATATCATGTTCACAAAACAAATTAACTATTTTCCTAGTTCATCCAAACATCATTTGTACTGTCAAAAGAAAATAATTTGAATAGTTTGTGGTTCACTTCTAGGAGAGCCCACACCCTTGGCGCGAATTAGGTTCACTCCTAGAAGAGCCCTCTACCCTTGGCGCGAAGTACTTTGGTTGGCGATAATTGTGCCATCTTGGTAACCCAATTTTTTTAAACACTGCATGTGGCAACCCTAACTATTTCTAGCATTTTCATATACTGTGGGCGCGCATTTCGAATTTCATTTTGTTGTTGGGCTCCGGGCTGGCTGCGTATGTGTGGGAATATACTTTAGAATTTTTCACTTTGTTGAATGCGAAAGGTAAGAAAGAATTGATTGAATGGTGTATAAAGGAAGGATTGATTGCTTCAAGTTATGAATGTCCTAAATGTAATGATCGGCAAGATCCAACATGGTCGGCAATAAAACGCTTTCTTCGAAATTGTACCAGCCACGCCGAATGTATGCTTGACCATTACCTCGCAGAATAAATATGGCGGCGATCACACGATCATTCGCTTAGCGATGAGACCTTTAAAGCTTTTTAAAATCTGTTGTTACGCTGCACCCTCCCCTTGGAAAAGATCAGCAGTAAGAAAGTAAGTGCTGTTTTTATATTTTTTATCTTAAATGTTTAATTTCTTTATTGTTTACATATATTTTCATTATGCATCCACCTTTTCCCGCTATATTCCTTTGCCGCCATTGTCGGCTTCGCTTGGCGTCATCTTGTTCTGGCTTGGCGCTTTTTTCGGTTTGTCGCCAAGGGTATGGGCTCTCCTAGGATTTTACCCTCAGTGTTAACACCTATAACTCAAGCGTTACTTACTATGAATTTTGATTTTACTTAGATATATCAAAGAGAATAAGATAAACAAAAAGGACGAAATTTAAAACTACATACAAAGCAAATATTGTTTATGTCTCACAATTTCAAGAAATAGCAAGAACACAAACTGAAATATTTTTCACTATCATTATGTCAAAATATATTTTTTGAACTTGAACCAAACCATTTCCTGACCCAATGTTGTTCTATTGACGAATAGAAGGTGCAAAACTCAGGTGTAATTAAAACTATAATACGGCATGATATTTGTAAAACATATGAGCTTTCTGAAGTCTCTATGTCTCTGTAAATTTTTATCAATAGAGTTCAATTTTACTTGAATAAATGTCGCAATTTGCAAATTCACACTAAATATTTGGCTGTAATACATAGTTCATATCATAAAACAGTTCAAAATGTAGCAAAAATTAACTCGCCTTTTCTGATGCTGGGATTAGATCTCAGGACGACGAATTCTGATTAGTCCGTCAGAAACACATAAATAAAATAGACTAATTTTTCAAAAAATACTAAATATCGTACATGACTTAAGAAGTTCACAATAAGAACGTCTACTCCAAAACAAAATGCGCGGGAAAGCTCTGAAGGTTGACGTTGTGGTTCAAAGTCCGTGACAACATTAGTTTGGTTGGTAAAATAGCGTTTAATTGATTGAACAGAAATCTTTTTAGTCCATGAACCTCATAATCCGATTTTGAACCTCGTTCGAACGACAAAGCTGAAACTTCAGTTGGCACACCTCAGACTCTAAACAACAAAACGATACCACCATAAGAACTTTTTAGTGTCGATAGATATGGTGTACATCAGTCCCTTTACACGGCAAATCTTTAGTGGCTTCAATGGGGCAACAGTAGCCTAGTGGTCAAGATAAGAACTCGTGGCTGGTGTGTCAGGAATTCCAGCCTATACCGCTGAAGATCCACCGTGCAGAGGGGACAGATGCTCGTTAAATATGTCTAGGCTTAAATTTCCTCCCATTTGCGTGGTGAGGAAGTTTGGAGAGGAAAGTGCCAGTTTGAGTTTCGTCCTCGGTATTTGACCATGGCTCAAAATTACGAGGTCCGTCGCCAAAAGCTCCAGAGTTGCTGAACTATGCTACGTTGATATTCACTCCCTCACATACTAGGGGCCTCAATATTTGAACCCACGACTCGATCATAGTAACATCGGAACAAGTTTGTTACCATAACTACGCGGCTACCATGACGACAGAAAAAATAATGGATTCCAACCAAATGGAAACTGACTCAGGATTTGTATTTCCCAAATGAATGAGAGTTATTTTGACGTCTTACAAGGTAACAAAAGGGCTTTTGTCGATAGACCTCACAATTTTGAACCTTGGTCTAGTCTCGAGGATGACACCTTAGCTGACAAGCCCTCGTCTAACTATCACACCACACCAATGGTAGGACATTGAGTCTCGACAGATTTAACGTGCCTCGGTCCTCACTACATGCAGAGTTTGTATAACCAGAATCATTGTGTAAGGGGCCTGAGGCATGTTAAATCTATAATGACCCAGTTTTTATGCGATGTAAAGAGGATGGAAAATTAGAGCGCCAATTAAAATATCTCCTTCTTCATCTAACTTTAGTTCGAATCTAAAGTCATTTCTCAATAGTCATTGCGTAGCTTCTAGAGTACTGTGTTAATTCAAACCAACCAAATAGAACTGATAATTGCGTCACTTTTAGAAATGCGCAGTTGATTTCTTAAAGAATTCGGGCTGTCAAGAAACGCTCGTAGTTTCTTGTTGATTGACTGATTGTTTAGTAACGTTTAAAAAACAACACAAGCGCTCTACGCTGGTGTTTATAACATTATTAAATTAGAATTTATCTGATTGTTTAAGGAGAGAAGAATTAATATTTATTTTGCTTATCGTGTATAAAAACTGTGTACGTAAAATATGTCTGGGTTAAAATACCTCATCTTGCCTTAGCGTGGATGTGGAGAGTGAAAAGTGGGATCCAGTTCATGCGCCTACCTCGTCATCTAAATGTAGTTCCAAAATTACGTGGTGTACTAACTGTGGTTATAGGAACTATGTATTGGGAGGAAATATACGAGATTGATTACAAACGCCGCATTTTGAAGCTGCAATGTGACTGTGATAATCGAGTGGTCATGGGCGTGGAGTGAGGTCTCACTGTTCAGCTACACGAGAGCGTTTGGCGACGGACCTCGTTATTTGAACCATGGTCAAGTGACGAGGTCATGACACCTGAGCTGGCACCCCCATCTCCTAACTACCACACCTCGGGAGGACGTTTGGGCTCTCGACAGATGTAACGTTCACCGCTCCCCTACACAGTGGGTCCTTATTGGTATCATGGGTACGCAGCTCGTGAACTACGTTGTCGAGTCACAGATTTGAGTCATGATTTGAGTGAAGATCTTTCATATAGATAAGCTGAATTTGACAGGCAAGTTAAGTTTGTTGAGGCTCAAAGTCCTCTCGTTTTCATGGAGTAGAGTTTTGGAGAGCTGGATGCTAGCTCGGGTGTCGTCTTTACCACTTGATCAAGGCACAAAATTCTGTTCCCAACAGTCCTTGTGCAGCGTTAATAAACAAAACAACATTAACTGAAGCTGTACTAAGGCTTTTGGTGATGATTTCGTAACTTTAAATCTCGGTCAAGTGACGAGGACGAGCACCAAGCTAGCACTCCATTCTACACACTATGCCAATATGAGGGATTTACTGTAACGTATATCAGCTATTCTGTTATTGTTGTTACTAATGCCACCTGATCGGAAAAGGCCAGATCAATGCCCACGAAATTCATCATGACAAAGGACTAAGTGACGCCTGTCGTTAGACATAGCTTTGAGCACCATACAGTTGACCGAATGATTTAGCTCAGTTTCCTCCCAATTATGAGGGAGATTTCCCTCGGCGTGGTCAGGGCATCCCACCTCTTTTTCCCTTCCACCAACATCACGAGAGGACTTGCGGCTCGACGGCTATTTAAAGTACCCCTCTGCCGCGAAGGCACTATACATTTAAAAACATCCATGTCTTCTCCGCGATTCAAACCCTGACCGAATGACACAGCAGTCAGCGTCGCTAACCACTCTATCGGATAGATGACTTCAGCTATTCTACACGGTGGATTTTGAGGTGCGTTAAGACTCGAACCCAAAACTGCACAACACTGGCCACAATTTCGTGACCATGACCAATCGGTTACTGTGGGAAGTCTTGAAAATTACTTGCATGTACCATAAAATCAGGCGTATATAACGCGCTCTTTGAACACACAAAATATAATCGAAATTTAAGGGTGCGCGCTATACTGCGAATATATCGAAAAACTAAACATTGAAGTGTGCGGACGCGTTATACGGCGGTGCACGTTTTACGCCGGATTTTACGTTAGATATATTTTCAATACTTATACGAATTTTAAAAGATTTTTTTTTAATTTTGTATATGTTCTAAAGGCTCCCTCATTATTGAGTGAATGTTTGTTAACGTCCCATGACGAAGTGACACGAGAGCTATGGGTGACGGTTCTTGTAATTTTAATTTCGGTCAAGTAAGGACAACACCTGACCTCACCACGCCAACTTTGAGCCACGAAAATTTAAAAATGCATTAGCCCCTCTACGCGGTGGGTCTTCAATGACACTAGCCTGGAACTCATGACATGCGGGCTCCGAGTTTGTGACCTTGACCACTAGACTACTGCGGCCTTTCCTCATTATTGAAGAAATGATTATTTTGCAAAGTATTAATATTCTTAGAAGCATATCCATGGAGAAGAAACCATCATTATTCATTCAAATTTCTATTAAATTTTGAATAAACTTTATTTTATTTCATTAAAATCATCACACTATACTTTGGATGAATTCATTATGATATTATAAGATTAGAGAGAAAAATAAAAGAAAATTAAAAATATATGTGAGCTGAGTGTGGGAGTGTGTGATTTCCCCGGATTCATTCTCGTGACAATGGAATTTAGTGTTGGGTTTTTAAATTAGTTTTTGCCTTTAAGAGATGTTTTATTTTTCCTACAACTTAAAGGGAAATAAATAAATATAATCACGAAATTATATTAAAAAAGCGATATATTTTTCATCTCATGGTATGAATTTACTTAAGTAAATATTTTAAAAAGGGGATTTATATATAAACTACACAATACCAAATTCTAGGTAGGATAATAATTATTTTTATTTTTAAAAAAATATTTTTGATGAATGGGAAAATTCTACGAATTTTGTCTACAACTAAATATTTTATTTTCGCTTCGGAAAAATAATTAAATCTATTGGGAAAAAAAGTCAAGTATCGAATTTCATCAACATAAGAAAAATGGTTTTAAAAAAACTACGATTAAAATACTTTTTTAGCACTTTATGTAAAGAAAATTTTTGGTGCGTAAATGAAACAAATTTCTCAAGGGTGTAGGGTTTAATTCTGCCTGACAAAATAAATCCTGCACCATAAAATTAATGAACTCAGAAATTATTCTTTCAAAGCGAAGTGGATTTGCAACTTTTCTGGTGTGCTGAACACGACATAGTGTACCATCGTTCTCAAAAAACATCCAAACATGTCATGTAAAAAGAAAGAACAAAAAATTAATTACTATTGTTTAAGAAGACTACCCATGTTTTTAAGTTAAACAGTAAATTATTTTGTTTTATAATTTAAAATAGCACAAAAATATGCATTTTACAATTTTACAATTATGTTTTTATTTAAAATATTTGCAAAAAGGTTTATCATAATGTATGCATACGTACAAATTTCCAAAAGTCAAAGCGCAACATGTATTTCAGATCACTTCAAAAATACTTGTGTATAAATTCCTTGATAATTTTAACAAAATAAATTTTTGGAAGATATGCTATACTAATATGGATGTCCTTAGTTGTGAAAGTTTTGCATCTACCACTCTAAATTTTGAAAAAAAATATTGGTTTTATAAAAAAAAAAAGTACAAATGTTCATAACAACCTTTTGAAATTTCAAAGATTTTCAAAACATTTTCTATAAGTCTCAAATTTTGGCTTCAAAGTGTTAATTGATTACCCAAGTAAAACCACTTTAATTGATACTTTATGATAGAGAGTCATCGTAGGGATAAGAATGGGCCTATCCCAAACTAATGGAGCTAAACTATTTGATGTATTGCAGTGTAGTCCAGATGCTGGGGAGAATCAGTTTGAGTCTAAAAATTCAATTTCAAAAAGGTTTTTTCAGGTTGCTCATGTGTTAGCATTATTAAAGTTGTCAATTTTGGGAAAAAACCTCAATCACGCGTTTCCCGATAATTTTCCGAATGGTAGGGAATCATTGACCCTTGTTTTGATTACAATTTCTCATACCAGCAAGCACTTAAAATTTGTCTGAGACATTTTTAGCACTTTCCTGACAATTTATATATGGTTTTGCTGCATGCCCCACACAGAGGAAGGAGGCATAGGTCATACTGCTTGGGAATCAGAAGAGTAGACATTCTCCCTTGTCAATAAAAATCCATACAAGCAATTGTCGAAAAAAACCGGGAGCTTCTTCGAAATTTGAACTACAACTTACGTAACTTTCCTTTTTGATGCCTCTACTATGTCTCAATGTGCATTGCATTTGAATTGACTTTCGTATACGAGTATTATATTAATTAAAATCATTAAATGTTATATACACTAAACAAATATATAAAAAGCCACGCAATTTGTTTCAGTTTAGCTGCATTGTTTCAAATCTCCTTATACGGTAAGATCGCACACAAGAGTAGGAGAGGTCCATTCCTCATAGACCAATAGATTTTTAATTTTCTGCATAAATGTTATGCGCCTTAGTGTGGTTTCGCCTACGCGCGCGCGCATACGGTTTCTTTTAAAGATATATATATCTCCCCTCGTTAAAGTGGTGTGTGTGCATGCGTGTATGCGTACGTGTGTTTTATTAGTATCTACACATGTATGGGAAAATTAGTTGCCACAGAATTATTGCATTTCCATCGAAAGATATCTCATCAATAAATTTCATTCATATTTGAAGCAAAGTAACAAGAAATAAATGCCTAATTAAACAGTATAAATGGGGTCTGTGTAGCATTTGATTGCTTCAAATAAAACCAAAGTTAGTATTATTCTAATAGTTTATTTACAAATTTTGTATTACACAGACTCGGTAATAACCTCCCCTTTGTAATCATAATTTTTTGTACACAAATCATTTTTATGAGTTTGTGGAAAAGTTAATTTATTAAAAAATCAAGTATGGGACTATTTTTAATATTTTAATGTATAAAAAAATGCACAAATCTGCAGCAAAACATAATTGAAAATTATTCCTCCAAGAAAAAGCATCAACTCAAGAATTTTTTTTTAATTAAGTAAAAGTAGGCACAACAGGAGGAAAGGTTCAATCATTGATCTTTTAAAGTTACCATTTAACACACAAACTTAAAGTAACAAAATAAAGTACACACATAATTTATTTGCTTTGTTGTATCGCTTTTAAATATCATTTCCATTTACTTTTCACCTTTAGTTCGCACCTGCACTTTCGTGAAAATTAACAGTTTCTCAATCTCCGTGGGATTTGCATATTCAGCACGAAAAACAAAAGCAGTTTAAAATAGAAATGTATTCACTTTCAAAGCCGGAGAATAAAGATACAGACCTACGCTGCAAATAATTGTGGTTTCAGAGTAAAACTTTCTACACAGTTATACAAGAAGTGAAAAAATATATTTTTTAAACCAATTTATTCATTAAAAACATATTTTAATAAATGTTGTGAGCAACCTGCCCCCGAAATTTCTCTCTCACCCTCTTGCAAACTTAAGGGTGTGGGAGGAATGAAAGCAGAACCTGAGAATTCCATAATCACAATTATTTATTTAGTCAAACTACTTAACCAACAACAATCTATTCCCTAAGTAAATGTCAAATGAGTAGCACGGAGAAAGCAATGATTACTAAGCAAATATGCGCAACTAACTTATTTAACTCAACATAAAATCTATCGTTCATTACTAACCTCAAATCTACTAATTCAACACAGTGGCAAACACCACTCTTAATCTTCACATGCGGAAGTAAACCCTCTTCAATCTTACCAGCGTAGCGAATATAGCTTCTTCCTACCTCTTTCTCCTATAATTACAAACTCTGACTTTATATAGTCGAACTAATCTCAATATCACGATTTCTTCTTAAGAGGGAGGGCTGTGAATTAAACGCGAATGCTAGCCCATAGATTCCCCAAGAGGATTAGTGAGAGGACGCGTATAGATTCTTAACAATGCAATTGTTGATTAGTAATTACATATAAATTTGCTTTGAATCTCTTACATAGTATTGCTTTCTGTTCAAATCCATTCGTGCGAGCCTAATTTTATCGAAAATATATCCCGATTGAAATTTTGTTTTTCAAATTCAATTTTACTTAAATTTAATCAAAAACATGTATTCTTATATCAAAAACGAAGAATATAATATAAATTGAATATAGTAATGTAAGAACATGTTACGTTATTTTAACGTATGTAACGTCAATTTAACATTTGCATTTGTGTCTTCCATCATAAAGAAGTTCCTTGTTTCTAATCTAAAGCAACACGATGACTGCTATGATAGACGTTTAAATTTTAGACCCTGATCGTCTAACAAGGACCACATTGGAGCTGGTACTTGATTCTCTTTATTGCCACACCGTGCGACTTCGAAACACAATCAAATCTAATGGGCAAAACTTCCGTTCATTTCGCATGAAGATGTTTGTTGACAATAGAATTTGAAGCCTAGAAAAGACTTGTAGTTCAACAGTAATAAAAATTTGAGTAAGTCATTGTTCCTAAAGAAAAAATATAGATCTCGGACTCTTATTTTCATTTTTGTTTATTATTTTCATTTCGCTGTTTTATCGGTGATATGATATTTGATCTGACAAAATTTGAATGTTAATTTTACTTTAACTTGTTATTTTATCAACATCAAAGCTTATTTATTAATACATTTGCACGGGAAAGTATTTCTTGAGGCTCAAATCTCTCCAACAATAATAATTTCGAAGTGCTTTAATCATTTCCCCTTATTATTTATTGAATTGATACATAATGTATTGAGCGCAAATTGACAGAAGGGCCAATTTTCTGTTTAATTTGGTCTTGCGCTGAAATGACAAAGATATATAGATGTAGCAACTTCTTAATTTTTCAGAAATTATCCTCATTCTTCCGCAAAGATCGTATTCTATATCTGTAATTGTTATGGAATCCCCAAATTGAAGAAAATGCCACGGTAATCGGAGAAAAGAGGAACGTTATAGAATTGTTGAGGGATATTAATTACGTTAAAGAGAACTAGGATAATTTTTTATTTTACTGAAACTGTGTGTGTGTCAATGAAATGACTCGAGCAATGTGATCTTAGCACGGCAGCTTTGACATATGACATAGAATAAATATTTTCATTTTTCATTACGTTGCGGTGCAACGTTTCTGAAGTGAAAACTTCTTTAGCCGCGTTGGGCACTTTTTGGTAGTTGAAAATCTTATGGGTTCGCGTCAACGACAAGCTAATGACTGGCGCTGCGCCTTAGAAACTTTTTGGATCGATGAAATCTCGTGCGTTCGCGTCACCGACATTATTATAGCCCACCCTGGGTTCCACCCTGGACACCAAGATTAATTTGAGGCAAAGAATCACTAAGAGCCATTTTGTATAGTAATAACTTGTATTTATTATATCAATTCAAATATCAGAAACTCTAATAACATATAATATTTCTAGGTTACGTCAAACAAAAGGGATTTACCTTTAATATTAAATTAAATTAAGAATTATGAAATTAATCAATAATTACGCTCAAGCTCAAATAAGGTCTGCCGAAGTAGGAGGTCCGAGAAATACACATAACTCGAATTATTAGCTTTCATTAACTTAACTAATTTTATTAAACTAACGCTTATTTTAAGCGTAAATAACTTATAGTATATCACCTGGTATATTAGCTTTCCAGATTCTTTCGTAGAATAACAGCAATAAGGGCTTACAACGCTCTACTAAAATACCCTATCTACTTTGCATATCCCGTTCACTTTTTGAAGTTGAATGGAAATATACGCGAGTGTATAATCCCCAAAAGACGCCTAAGAATATTAGTGGAAAGATTCCATACAGATTCGTCACATTTGTATATCTTATAAGTGAAATTGAATGGATTTAGCAAAAAGTTCAATGTGTATTTACTGTGCATTGTTGAAATAGTGTTTTGTTTGATTATTATTTGAATCGTTTAATTGAATAATCATTGTGCAGTACAATAAGGAGTACTAAAAAATATAGTAATATTTTTAAGATAAAAATAAATAACAGAAATGACGTTTGAAAATTTTATATTATTTAACATTGTTTTAAATCTTCGTATTTATTCTGGCGTTTGAAAATTTTGTATAATTTATTTTCTAATATTTAACCTCTGCAATTCATCACGCTATATATATATATATAACTGAAATAAATATTTTTGGCGAAGAACAACCGTCTAGAAATTACACATGTTGAAGAAAGAAAGTTTTGATCAGGCCAGATTAGGTGGTGTAAAGTGTCATTTCTCGTACCTTTTTCAGCATTAAACTTAGTTCAAAATCATATCATCAAACAAATCTGAAAAAAAACATTATATTAGCAATACATTGTGGTATGCATTCGAAGCATGCAGATATTCATCTGTAATAATTGAATGGGAGTGACGAGTTGCAAATTTTATTTTGTGAGAGGAAATATTAGGGAAACCAATTGAATTTTGGAAAATATTTGGAAAAACAAACACTGAGATGAAGCTTATCTGTTGTGATCATTGTCATTTTTGAAAGCACAGGCTTCCACTCCTCCTTCACATTTGGCATGGGATTTTTTCCAAATTTCAAATCTTTTCTCGCTGCAAACTCTCAAATACATTTTCTAGGTACATATTCAGAATTATCATAAAACAAATACTTTCCTTTCAAATGTTAAGTTTGATTTTCTCCACTACTCTTTACACCTACATCTTATTGAATTAAATAAAAATGTAACTCATGGTGTGTGACTCGCTTTGGAGTTTTCAAACATACTTACCTTAAAATCCAGTGTACAATGCTCACTTTTAACACAAGAAAAAAATCGAAATTTACGAGTGCGCGTTATACGCCTGCTATAAAAATGATAGCTTTAAAAACAAAAAGAGATGAGCATTAAAAAAAAGTTAAACATACATGTATCGAAATATTGTTTATTTGAAAGGAATGAAACAACTTTTAAGAGTTGTGATTCTACATGTCCGTTTTTTTAAAAAAAAAAAGCCTGGATAATACTTCGAATAAATGACCTCAAAACATAAGAGCATTACATACATATATTTCAAGTTTCTTCAAAATAAAAACGGGGGCGCGTTATACGACGAATATGACTTAAAATTTAAAAAAATACAGCTTGAAAGTATAGGTGCGTGTTATACGCCGGATTTAACGGGAATTGGAAAGGTTCAGTAATAAATAATACTTTTGTTGCATATATATTCAAAATATTTCTTTCGTACTGTCTTAGTAAGCAATTCGCTCCATATATGTGTGATAAATATTTACTATTCATTAATTTTCAGTTCTTCGCTAAGTAAAACTTCGGTCATGTAATCTGAATTATTACATCAAGCAGGTTCAGTGGCCTAGCTACCAATGGGCCCTCAAGCTCAGTAGGGACCCTCGGACCCTGAACAGCAAGCAAATCGAACTTGCGATAATGTTTCTGAAATTTAAGATATAAATTTAAGTGGTTGTAAAATAACTATAATGATGGCAATTCAGTTGCAAAGGTAATTTTGAACTTGCAGGGAATTTCCCTAAATTCTTTCCGTTGTTTGTTTAGTGCTATGAACTTTACTTATAAAAGTTTATATTATTTTAATTTTTTTTTTTTTCATTTTTCAAAATAGTGTTACTTGAAAGTTCCATGAAAAATCTTACTATACTTATAATTACATCGTAAAACCCCTACACAAGAGGCAATTACTTGCCAGTTACATTCTATTTTTTATAACAATATGATTCATAGAAAACTAGTATCCTGTTTTAATATTTCACGTTCCTCTGGTATCTGCGATATACTGAAATAATTTTGTCCCCCTTCCCTCCTTTGTTCTGCAGAGGTGTGTTTTTTTTTAAAATAATAATATAATATTGTATTGTATTTTCTTGTTCAGGCATATTTTTGTATCCTGTTATGTCTACCTCCGTAGATCATTTTGAAACTCTAAGCCGTCTGGTGGGTGCATTCGATCCTCCCTAATAAATAGCCAGCAGTTCTCCAATGACGTTTTGCAACGTAGCATTTCATTTCTCCTTCTTTTTACGTCAGTAAGCACTTGTGCAATTTACATCCTGCTGCATAAGGTATGCTTTCACAGTTTCCAAACATTTTAAAACATCAGAAGATGTAACAGTTTTGGTAAGAGTTTCATTATCAACATCTGCATCAGAATCACTATGATTTGGCCCCGACAAAGCAACAGTTTCCTGAACTTCAGATTCACATATAAGCAGTCCATCATGAAATATAATGCATAATTCTCAAAATCTTAAAATATTCCATTGCGTTGCAGAGTAGGATGAGATAAGAAATGAATATCTTGTCCTATTCAAAACTCACAAGCTAGGTTACACTCTTGACTCACATCTTCACCTGTAAAGTCTAATAACGCTCTGTACCCTTGACGGTCAAACTTTATTACGAACAAAAAAAATCTTTTTTTGTTTGTTCAGGATAAAAAGAATGTCATTTGAAAAAAAAAGTTAAATTTTTTCGAACAAAACTATTTTGAAAAAAAAACAATTACCTATTGAAATAATTCGTTAATTCGGAGTTTATTATACGTTTAATAGAAGTTTTTGCTATCATTTTGGGGAAAGAGAAAAATTCGTTAAATCGCGAGATTTGTTAAACAGTGGTTCGTTAAATCGAGGTCCGACTGTGTATCAGATTTTGGATTTTGATTATAAATCAAGAGAAAATAAAATCTTCAAATGCTCAATGATATTCCAGAAGCTTAAAAGCTCCCTGAATTCACGAAGTGGATGTAATTACATGTTCCATGGGGTTTTTTTTAACAAGAACGAATGTTAAACGCGAGTTCACTTTCTTAATTTAAAATGGAACACATGTAATGCGCTAGAAAAAGCTAACGTAATCATGTAACAATGGGTTCTAATTTCCAAAGAATTCAGAAGTCATTAGCGTAGCTTATAAATGAAAGCCTACCTAATTTTTTTCGTCCACCACTTTTGTTAAAAGCACATAAATTATTCCAGTCGAAAAAAACATTAAGAAGTTGCAGATGGCTTAAAGTAACTTTATTTTAAGGGTATGTAGTTACGTTTTTAACTTAAAAAGTCTAATTCTGAAATTTCTCATTCATTGCTGGTACTTATATTAGGACATTTAATTGTAACGGTATAATTACCCCTTTTCGAAAAGTAATGCAATTTAATTTGTGAGTCAGTTACTGTTCGAGAGATCCAAGTGTGGGCAAAACTAGTGTTCTGATATTGATCAGTTTAAATGCACGTGTAATTTTACATTTACACATGGTGTGCACATTTACATTTTCAAGTTATTTTAATGTAACAATCTCCTTTATATAGTTTCAGTTTGTTGATTTTTTTAATACTATTTACAGATAACGAGGATTTTAAAGTTAAGTAATATATATATATATATATATATATATATATATATATATATATATATATATATATATATATTATCAATTTTTTTCTACTTGTATTTTATTGGTCAAGGGTCATCGACGAAAAGAACAACTATATAAGGTAAAGTATCGATGAAAGCAGGGTTTAATAGCTGTTGAAAATAATTTCTACTTTCCTGCTACGAAATGTTTTATATAATATGTAACATATATCTCTTTCTCATTTAGATCTTATCCATTATTAATTTTTTTAGAGGAAGCCAAAGTATCATTCGATAGATACATCTACCGGGTGGGCAAAAAGTCCGTAAAAACCTTAAAAATTCATAAAATCCGGAGAAATGAACAAAAAAAAACTGTTTGCAGGATCAGCATTAATATGTCACGGGATTTTTTTTAAGCTAGAAAAGAAAACTTCGAAAAGCATCCGGTAGGTGGCGCTGTTGCAAGCGTCTGTGGTGGAAATATGCAAATTAGACGGTTATAAAAACCTTTGCTCTCAATCAATCCGCATTCATTTCACCATTACAAACAGTGAATGTGAACAAGGATGCTCAGTGCGCCGGATAAATCTTTGTTGGTGAAATTATTTTACATGAACGAGGAATCAGCGACCATTGCCTTGCGTAAATTCCGAGTTCAGAAAAATGTGAAGAGTAGAAAAGGCCCTTTAACACCTGCAGGTCTCTTAAAGCTTGTTAAACCTTTTGAGGAAACTGGAAAGTTGGAGGATCGAGCACAAGCCGGACGACCATGCTTGAAGCGATTGCGTCCGAAGCAGCTTCAGGAACCAGGAGTGCTCGTGAAGCTTCCAGACGATTGGGCTTACCACCATCATCTGTCCGCAATATTCTTCGTCGACTCCTCCAGCTTTTTCCATACAAATTGCAATCGTGCCATGAACTTTTGCCAGCAGATACCGCACAGAGGGAAGCATTTGCGAAGTGGGCCTTCTCTAAAATGGAACAGGATCCCACCTGGGTTCTTAACATCTTGTGGAGAGATGAAGCTCATTTCTCGCTTCATGGTGACATTAACAACCATAACTGTCGCATTTGAGCGACCTCTAATCCACGTGAGTACACGCAGAAGCCATTGCATTCCCCAAAAGTGACAGCATGGTGCGGTTTCACGGGTTCATTTATCATAGGACCCTTCTTCTTTGAAACGCAGTGCCCAGTAAATGGATGGATAACGAAAACGGTAATTTCTCATCGTTATCTAACGCTTCTGGGGGAGACTGTCGCGCCATGTTGAATTCAACGAGATCAGATTTCGAATGTCACGTTCATGCAGGATGGAGCAACCAGTCACACTGCTAACCCGGTTAAGACATTCCTGATACAGACGTTCGGGGAAGACAGAATCGTTAGCAGGCGCTGCAGGTACCCATGGCCTCCTCGGTCTCCAGATTTAACACCGGCAGACTTCTGGTTGTGGGGATATTTGAAATCTCGCGTGTATCTATCCGGTCCATCAAGTCTGCCGGAACTGAAAGATGTGATCCGCAGAAAAGTATCCTCCATACATTCGGACGTGTTGCACTCTGCCGTTGCTGGATTTGTCACTCGTCTGGAATGTCTTCTCCCCTGTGGTGGTGGTCATGTGGAACATATTCTGGTGTAATAAAGTTGTGAAAGTTTTCTGTTCATTATTTATGCATTGCTTCTTTGATTTGCGTACATTAGCGCCACCTACCGGATGATTTTCGAACTATTTTTTTCTAGCTTAAAAAAAATCCCGTGACGTACTAATGCTGATCCTGCAAACAGTTTTTTTTTCGTTCATTTTTCCGGATTTTATGAATTTTTTAAAATTTTTACGGACTTTTTGCCCACCCGGTATATATTTATATATAAAGGAGAAAAGCGACTCACTCTCTCACTGACCAATCCCGATATCTCCGGAACTATTAAGCCTACAGATTTGAAATTTGGTAAGTAGTTTCCCTTCATGGATTAGACATCAGCTAAGAACGGATTTTGCAAAGATCGAACCCAAAGGGGCGTTATAGATAAATATTTCCATTATTAAACTATTAGATGTACAGTCTTGAAACTTGGCACACAGATAACTTTCATAAAGTAGAGATTCCCTACATAATGATTTTTACGAAAATCAACATCCAAGGGGCGTTGAGGGCGCTTAAGGGGCGTTGTGCATAATTATTTCCATTTCTAAACTATTAGACATAAAGTCTTGAAATTTGGTAAGCGGATTCCTTTCATAGAATAGAGATCCGCTACAAAATGAGTTTTGTCCAAATCGACTCCCAAGTGACGTTGTAGAGAATTAACGGCGTTATAGGCAATTAACTCCTTTTTTAAATTATAAGACGTAAAATCTCGAAATTGAGTAAGCTGATTCCATTCATTAAGTAGAGATCCGCTATAAGATGGGTTTTGTGAAAATCGTTTCCTAAGTGGCGTTGTGGGGGGCTTAAGGGGCTTTATAGATAATTATTTCCATTTTTAAACTATTAGACGTACAATCTTGAAATTTGATAAGCGGATTCCTTTCATAGAGTACAGATCCGCTACAAAATGGGCTTTAGAAAATCGACCACAAGTGGCATTGTCGTGAATTAAGGGGCGTTATAGGCAATTAACTGCTCTTTTAAACTGTTAGACGTAAAATCTCGAGTAAGCTGATTCCATTCACTGAGTAGAGATCGACTATAAGATGGGTTTTGTGAAAGTCGTTTCCTAAGGGGCGTTGCGGGGGCATAAGGGGCGTTAAAGATAATTATTTCCATTTTTGAACTATTAGACGTACAGTCTTAAAATTTGGTAAGCGGATTCCATTCATGGTGTAGAGATCCGCTACAAAAATAGTTTTGGGAGAAATTGATGCCCAAGGGTCACTGAGGGGGATTAAGGGACGTAATAGATAAATATTTCCGCTTTTCAACTAATAGATCCCCCTGCTTTAAAATTAGAAGGTATGTTCCGTTCATGGAATAGAGTTCCTTTTACAAAGAGTTTTGCGAAAGCGTACCCCCAAAGGAATGGGGTTACGAGGAATTACGACGTGTTATAGAAAAATTCCTGTTTTTGAATTTAACCCATTTACTTCAAATTTGTTGAGCACGTTTCTTTAGTGGAATTGAATTCCCCTAAGAATGGATTTTACGGAAATCAACTCCAGGGGGAAGCGGGGAGTGTTATTGGCCATAGTGATAAACAAAATTCCAGTTTTCGAACTGCTAAGTCTATAATAATAAAATTTGGTTTGCATGCTTCTTTTGTTGAATTGAAATCTGCTAAGAATACTCTCAAATAGGTATTGATGATAAAAATTCCATTTTTGCTCTGTTAGATTTAGACTTGAAATTTTGCACTCATGTTTATTTTATGGAGTAGAGATCCACTGAAAGTTGCTTTGGTGGAAATCCACTTGATTATTAGGTTAAGTGAGCGAAAAAAAATCTTTCTACTTCTATTTTAGTTATAAATAGAAATTAGATGTTTTAATTTATGTCTTTTTTATATCAAGAGGCAAGAGTTACAGCTATAAATATATTTTTCAATACAATCGAATCCTTAATGCTAGGTATCAATAATTCATATACATGTGAACAGTATACATTTATACAACATCGTTAAATACCCAGTGAAGTGGGTGGGTAACGGCTAGTATTGTATATTTTGGCGCAATTAAAAGTAATGACTGTTATTCTGAATTTTGTCGAATGTTTTAAAAACTCCTTTGCTTACAAATTCCAGCAATAATTTATAAAGGGTGCTTTTTTAGAGGTATAGAACTTTAAATTGCAATAAAACAACGATGTATTATTCGATTGACATGAATTTTTTTGATTCGAAAGATAATCTTGTGGCATTACATTTTAATTATGATTTCTGGCATAGGACTGCCACGGCTGGCTCAGATGTAGTCCAATCTAAACGTCCAATTTTCGATGACTTTTTCCAACATTTGTGGCCGTATATCGGCAATAACACGGCGAATGTTGTCTTCCAAATGGACAAGCGTTTGTGGCTTATCCGCATAGACCAATGACTTTACATAGCTCCACAGAAAATAGTCTAGCGGTGTTAAATCACAAGATCTTGGAGGCCAATTCACAGGTCTAAAACGTGAAATTAGGCGGTCACCAAACGTGTCTTTCAATATATCGATTGTGGCACGAGCTGTGTGACATGTTGCGCCGTCTTGTTAGAACCACAGCTCCTGGACATCATGATTGTTCAATTCAGGAATGAAAAAGTTAGTAATCATGGCTCTATACCGATCACCATTGACTGTAATGTTGTGGCTTTCATCGTTTTAAAGAAGGATTCCACCAGCCCATAAAGCGCACCAAACAGTCAGTTTTTCTGGATGTAACGGTGTTTCTACATACACTTGTGGATTAGCTTCACTCCAAATGCGGCAGTTTTGTTTGTTGACGTAGCCATTCAACCAGAAGTGCGCTTCATCGCTAAACAAAATTCGCTTATGAAAATCGGGAACAACGGCAATCTCGTTTTGGGCCCATTCGACGAATCTACGTCTTGCTTGATGATCGTTTTGATGAATTGCCAAACCAAACTGAGAATAAATCACTTGACAGCTGTTAAATCGGTCGCCATCTTGGAAAGTAATGCCAACTTAAACTTCTATACCTGGAAAAAAAGTTAGTTCAAACTTAACAAACAACAAACTTCTTTAGTTCAAACTTAAACACTGTGATCTCTTGAATACTTAAAAGTGATGATGTTATTCATTCAGAAAAAAACGTTGAGTAATTTATATTTTCAATTTGAGTATATGATCAGTTTTTGTTGACCAAATTAGGAGAACCTCACTAATCACAAATATTTTCATAAATACTTATTTCACCGCAAAATGTCTGTTAGAAATGAACAGGTACGGTCTTAAGACTTTTCGAGGCACTGGAGCCCCAAGTAAAAGTAAGCTCTGGGCTCTTACACAAATGTAGGCCCCACCAATGACCCATATAAGTAGACAGTACATAGCGTACGTTGTCAAAGACTCGTATAAACAATAACTCGATACATATAAATGTGCATAAGTTACAATCGCACAAACCGGCAGGACCGACTGCCGCCTTTTGACTGAATGATTAAGATGGTGTTTGGTTATAGGCCTAAGCCTATACAAGGACGACGGTCATCACATGTAGCCAGTAGACGTATCATCCGAAATTCCCAATTTTTTTAAAGCAAGTAATATGAAAAAAAGTAATTAAAAGAAGTGATGAAATGAAGACACACACACACACACACAAGTAATGAAAAAAAAATTTAAGTCAGTTCCTACTTAGATCAACAAAGAAAAATTTTATTTTAGCTACTTTTTATTAAATAGTTACAATTAATATATATATATGTAAATACATATGACAGAATCACAACATTAAGTGGTAAATAATTTCTATTAATCATCATTAAAGTATCGTATTGTCATCCAGAACTATCGTTTAGATAAAATTTCAGTTAAACTGAATACTTTTAAACGTGAGAAAAAAAGCCTTTTTCAAGTTTTGACACACGTCGCCAAATGGGTCGCTAAGTCGTAAAAAATGATGGGAACGTGACTGTATTTGTAATTTTTTAAATAATTGGTTTTAATGAATTAATTTTTATTAATATAATTAAATTATTGCATTGTCATCCAAAATAATCATGCATACAAAATTTCAGCTCAAATGAGAGCTTTAAAATGTATTTATTAACGATTGAAAATTCTACCAAGATAAATAAATAAATATATAGAGAGTGTGAGCTAATAGTAGGAATTAAATAAAACCGGAAATAACATTTGACCGCTGAAATTATTTGAATGGTAAACTTATGAAGGCTGAGTCGAAAACGAGAGGCGACCACCAGTGGCGCACACAAGAGGGGGGGATACTGGGGGTCCGGACCCCCCCAGCTCTTGATTTTTTTCTGATTGATTATAGTTCTAAGTTTATAGTATGCAAAATTTAATTAAGTATTTGTTATTAATGATTAATTTTATTAATTAATGCTAATTATTCAATAATTAGTTTTTACTGTGTTTGTTCCTGAATATCGACAAAACCAAAAGGAGCATGATACAAGAATGGTGAACTTTCGACCTCAGACCCCCCTTGAAAAATTCCTGTGTGTGCTACTGGCGACCACCATAATGGCCGCTACTCTAGGCCCATGTCTTAAGACGTCGAGGGAAATGAATACCCCTTTTTGCAAATGTAAGGAATACTTATAGGAAATGCTTGTATGGAAGTGGTGAGGATTGTTTACTAAATTTATCTCTCTCTCTCTCTCTCTATATATATATATATATAGAGAGAGAGAGAGAGAGAGAGAAAGATTATATACACATTCAAACCTCCATATCGTAAATTTTCTGTATAACGAACTTTTTGCTGGAACCAAGAACATTTCACGATTTTCTTCGTAAAATAACCTCCCAATAGCGAAGTACATTTTCTATAAAACGAACTTTTTCTCTTGAGATTCGATTTTTTCACCCTTTTTTTAAAGTATTCCTTGTCATTTCAAGTTGTTCTTTCGTTTAACTCATTTTATGGTGGTCATAAATTTTGAAATGCTTTTATTAGGTACCTAGCTCGCTGAGAACAATAGAACTCTGGTTGTTTCATCAAAGAAGTACAACATTTAATCTCCATCATTCAGTTCACTAGAAACATCTTCCATATCCCATTTTATCCTCAGTGAAGTATTCTCGTGTCCTCGTGTCCTAGAACTAGTCTCCATTTTGTAGTGCTGATCAGTCGTACTGGTAACTTCGTTTCTTGTAGCTCAAAAATGTCAAAACTGAAGTGCTTAAGTATTAAAAAAAATTAAATCTTCAGGAAATGGATAAAGGAATCAAGAAAAACTTTCCTTGCAGTTTTTCTTTCTTCTTTTTTTTTTTTTTTGATACGTAAGTTAAATAAATTAAATATTATTAATTTACATAAATGTGTGAATAATTACTTTTTTTAATATATAGTGTTTATGAATTTAAAATTCCTTTTGTGTAGTTTATAAAGAAAATTGAAAGATGAACCTCTATTTTAAGAAGTTTCCACATAACGAACCTTTTTCGGGATTTAGTGACTTCGTAATACAGAGGACCGACTGTATATGCTAATTATATAGAAATAGGATATTATGTGCACGACTCACAATCTCAAAAAGTAGGCATAATCCGGTTCGACCAATGGCTGCATTTCGACTGAATGAATTGAATGATCGTTTATGGTATTAGGCTTAAACCTGACCATGGACAACGGTCATCAGAAAATAATACAATCTTATCACTTTTGCCAGTTGATATGCAGCTTGAAATTTCCATGTTTTTCGGAGAATATGTGTGACGAATTTTTACAGCACCTTTCCATTAATATTCTTAGGCGTCTTTGGGGATTGTAAATTCGCGTATATTTCCAATCACCTCCAAATGAAGAAAATGGGATATGTAAAGTGGATAAGGTATTTAAGGAGAGCGTGGTACGATAGCGTAGAAGAAGGCGATTGAGCCAGCAGAAATAGTGACGAGATTTGGAGGATTCAATTGGATTAAGATTTTGGAGTATTGCTGTTATCATTCAGTGAAGAAGCCTTTGGAGGATTAATCTACCTAAAGAGATCATAAGTACAACCAGGTGATATATTCCAGCTTCGTACCACTTACCACAAGCGTTAGTTTAATAAAATTAGTTCAAGTTTAATAAAAACTAATAATTCAAGTGAGTGTATTTCTCAAACCTCCTATTCCAGTAAACCCTTTTGATATTGAGCGTAGTTATTAATTAACTTCATATTTCGTGATTTAATTTAATATTAAAGGGAAATCTCTTTTTGACGTAGACATATAGTTTACTATTTGTCATTAGAATTTTGATATTTGAACTAAGTGAATAAATATAATTTATTATTATACAAATGGCGTCTGGTCCTTCCTTGCCTCAAATTAATCTTGGTGTCCAGGGTGGAACCCAGGGGGGTTCTCACATATGTATGGGAATAATATTTAACCACATTAAAATTATCCAGATCAGGATCTTCTTTGACATAGTCAAGAACAAAACGATGCCTCTACCGAGGTTGAGGCCTCAAACCCAGTTGTCCCATGCCTTAAGATTCCCTAATTGAAATCTTAATGTTTGAAATGGCACGGTTCTGTTTCAAATCCCCTTCGTAGAGTTCTACTATAATGTCCGTTTACAAACATTGATTCATACAATTTTGAATTTATAAATATTAGTAAAATACACACGAAAAAAAGCAACAGTAAATCCATTAAATCGTCTGTTATAAAGCGACCGATTTAACCGCTGTCGAGTGATTTATTCTCAGTTTGGTTTGGCAATTCATCCAAACGATCATCAAGCAAGGCGTAGATTCGTCGAATGGGCCCAAAACGGGATTGCCGTTGTTCCCGATTTTCATAAGCGAATTTTGTTTAGCGATCGATGAAGCACACTTCTGGTTGAATGGCTACGTCAACAAACAAAACTGCCGCATTTGGAGTGAAGCTAATCCACAAGTGTATGTAGAAACACCGTTACATCCAGAAAAACTGACTGTTTGGTGCGCTTTATGGGCTGGTGGAATCCTTCTTCAAAACCGATGAAGGCCACAACGTTACAGTCAATGGTGATCGGTATAGAGCCATGATTACTAACTTTTTCATTCCTGAATTGAACAATCATGATGTCCAGGAGCTGTGGTTCTAACAAGATGGCGCAACATGTCACACAGCTCGTGCCACAATCGATATATTGAAAGACACGTTTGGTGACCGCCTAATTTCACGTTTTGGACCTGTGAATTGGCCTCCAAGATCTTGTGATTTAACACCGCTAGACTATTTTCTGTGGAGCTATGTAAAGTCATTGGTCTATGCGGATAAGCCACAAACGCTTGTCCATTTGGAAGACAACATTCGCCGTGTTATTGCCGATATACGGCCACAAATGTTGGAAAAAGTCATCGAAAATTGGACGTCCAGATTGGACTACATCTGAGCCAGCCGTGGCAGTCGTATGCCAGAAATCGTAATTAAAATGTAATGCCACAAGATTATCTTTCGAATAGAAAAGAATCCATGTCAATCGAATAATACATCGTTGTTTTATTGCAATTTAAAGTTCCATGCCTCTAAAAAAACACCCTTTATATACTTATTGTAAAAGTATAAAGCAGCCTAAGTCTTTAATGCCGACTTTCCGTTAAGAACCTATGTCGCAGTTGCATTAAAAATTATGCTAATATAATGAAACGTTTATATTTTCCAAAGCTTAAGAGAAATATTTAAGAGATTACTATCATTTCTTTTACAAGTAATCAAAATTTTACCTGATTCGTCAGCACCTTTTGATCATTTAAAATACGACCATTATCTTTTGGGTACTTCTACTAGGAAGCCAGCGTTTTTCCAAAATAAAAATGTTACTTGTGTTTCACATTTTTTTTAAACAGACAATCTGTATTTCACAAAACTTACACAAATAGTTTTTTTAGTAGTTTTACCTTTGTGTTCTTGTTATTTAATTCAGTAACAGTTTAGCAACAACAATTTTTCTTACTCTCTCTCTCTACTACTAGTTTTCCCCCTCTAATAAGAGTAGAATTAAACATCAACAACAAAAAATGAGCATTGCATATTAATTTCTCATAAAAAACCCGTTATAGTTTTAATTTTTCTGTCCTTTTTCAACGTAATACACCTAATTCTATATTTATGCAAGTTTCTGAAGAATACAAATAAAAGAATATATTACATATACGGAAAAATAGGAAATGGTTTCAACTTCTAAGAAATTATTAAAATTTATACACTTAACTATGAGTTTTCTCACAAATTGGGATCTTAAACTTTTATTTCATAAAAACTGTGTATTTATCATACAAAATAAATCATCATTTGGACAGTAAATAAAAATAAGTAATATAAAAACAAATTTAAGTCAATTCCTAATTACTACTACTTGTTAGATCAACAAAGAAAATTTTTATTTTAGCTACTTTTTATTAAATAGTTACAATTAATATAAATATGTATATACATATGACTGAATCACAACATTAAATGGTAATTAATTTTTATTAATTATGTTTAAAGTATCTTTTTGTCATCCAAAATAATCGTTTATATAAAACTTCAGTTCAACGGAATGCACGTAAAAAAAACCATTTCAAGTTTTGACACAAGTCGACAAAAGGGTCGCTAAGTCGCCAAAATTGATGCCAACGTGGCTGTATTTGTAATTCTTTAAATAATTAGTTATAATGAATTAATTTTTATTAATTATATATAATTAAATTATTGTATTATCATATAAAATAATCATGTATATAAAATTTCAGCTAAATTTACTGCTTTAAAATATATTGTATTAAAGACTGAAAATTCCACCAAGATAAATAAATATATAGAGAGTGTGACCTAATAGTACGAATTGAAAAACCTGTACCTAAGTCCAGTGCCAGTTTATCCTTTGGGCGCTTGATGGGGAGGGGGGCATCCAGGGACCTAGAGAGGTCCGGATAATCTGGACTTAATCACATTTTCTGGTTATAAATATCGATCCTCCAGTGCCAAAAGGGCCTGTTGATCTTCCGTGCCCAGGGCCCAAAAGGAGCTTAAGAGGTGTGTTGGAAACCTAAAGTCTACTTAATATGACAATTTTGAGATTTTTACATTTTCAAACTGTATAGATTTTAAGCTTTCTAAAGATACTTTACTTTAACGTCTAGGGCAGAGATAGCGAACCAGTGGCACGTGTGCCACCAATGGCACGCGAGACAACAATTTGGGCACGCCACCGATCACAAAGTAAAAAATATCAAAGATTGAGATGTACATGTGAAACCAGACGAAGAAAACGTTATTGAAGAATTTATTTCCGTAATATTGATTCTTCAAAGTTTTCTGTGAGATTTTCTCAGTTCAAAGAATTATCAAAAACGCTCAAGTTTATTATGTACCCTGATATGACTTATTTCAATAAACTGAACGTATCCCAATTAAATTAGTTGGAAAATTGAAACAGTGTAGTTCAACATGGACTTAAAAGTTTATTGGAACAAGGAAAAAGTTGGAATTGAATGAAATAGAAAGATTAACACAACAATACAAGTAAAAATGCTAGAAACGAAATTTTCGAAACATGGAATTCGATCCCAGACACATTTAACTGTTTGAAAAAGTTGCCTCATGCTTTTTAACCATATTTTCATCTACATATGCCTACGAATCATCATTTCAGAGATTAGTAACATTGAAGACTCTGTTAGAAACCATTTGACACAGGATTCCAATTCAGAATGCATTCTGATTAAATTAACATCACACAATCCTAATATAAGTTATTTGTCATCTAATCTTTAACACAGAAATCACATTAATTTGAATTTTGCGTATAACTTAAATATTTACTACTATACAGTACAAAGAGTATATTTTTTTCGTTGTAAATGACGAGTTTTGGTTGCTAGTATTTAGTTTTATTATTTTCTCAATAATTACAAGTCAAAATTATTTGATGGCACGACTGTAAATCATTAAACTTTTCTTTAAAGAAAATGGCACGTTGATTCATAAAGGTTCGCCACCCCTGATCTAGGGTAATTAGAAGCCCTTAAAACCTATTTTTAAATAATCATTGAAACTGGTCCACACCCATTTAAATGGTGAAAAATGTAAATTAAGTATTTTCTTTTTGCTTAAAAGTTGAATGAATGATGGAAATCAAAGCGCTTAATCCAGAATTGCTAAAAAGTGTTTACTTGAAGGTACACAAAATCCCAATAAAAGCGTTAAGAAGACTTGGTACCCAAAAAATCGCAGACCTACCGTTTTTTTATTTTCCTTTAAACTTATTCCTTGCATTATTATCTTTCGATTGATATATCCCTTGTGCATGTCGGAAAGTTAGAAGTTGAATAAAACTTCATTTGAAAACAAATTAGGCAATTCAGCCATTCCCCTTGCGTTTTGATAAAAAAAATCTAATTTATAAAGAGAAATAATAACATTAAAAAAAGAATGTGCAATATATAAAGCAGAATATTTCCAAGGCAACACATACAATCATTTTTTTTCTTTGTGAAATGTGCGCACGTAAAATTTTTAAATTAAGGTATTTTATAATAATAGTTTTATAATTTCAGTTCTTATTACTGATATATTTTTCATACAAATGTAATACTTTAATATTATAAGAAGAAAAACAGCTAAAATTTCTGTCGTGACAGAAAAAAAAATTTTTTAACGTTTTTCTTGAATTTTCTTGAGCAATTAGTACTGTCTAAAAGTTGATCATTTATAAAAATGTGTGGGTTGAAAAAATATCAAAATGCAATTATTTTAAAGAAAAACGTATATATAATATCTTAAAGTGGTATTTTAAGTTTAATTAAGCTTATAAAAATTATTTTTTCAGAATTGTAAACTTTAAACTGGTTTTTTCTCAGTTTGTGTTTTTCGAAACCTTAGTGCATTCAAACTGCTACCCCTTCGACAATTATTAACCCCAATCACTTCAATTTTTCCTGTGCGTTAAAAATAAAGCCTGTAAAAAAATTAAGGATCCGTTTTGCTATAAACTGAACACTTTTAAAAAAAAAAATAAAATGTAAGACATGTTGGCTTTTTCGTTGATTTTTAGCCTGTATATCAACATTTTATTTTTTTTCTCAAAAACGAATAAAGTTATTCTAATATCGATCCCTAAAGTTGTTTAGAACATCCATAAGAATATTATAAAAAAATTTCAGGTCAAAAAATTAATTTTTTTTTACAAAAGGAGTAGGATTTTAAAATTTTGCCAATTTTGTTCAAAAAATTTTAATTTTTAAAATTGTGTGAATAATATATGAACATTTTCATCTGGTATCATTTTCTTGAATAGAAACATTGTATAAAATGCTAAAATATAGTTTTTAAATACGTAAGTAAAGAAATTTGCTTAAAGGGTACCAAGTCCTCTTAACAACGTAATATGATCTCGTGCACCAACGAAAATGATTGAAGTATTATTATTTGGGTGCATAGGATGCAATTTCATCATTTAATATGGGAAATGTGTCAAAGCCAGAAATTTTGAGAAAACTTAATGTTCAAACTGGCGATTACACGGTACGAGCAATGGAGCGCCTCAACAAACAGAGGCTGTTAAAAGCTAAACACTCATGCTTACAAAAAACAAAGAAAGTTAGAAAAGAAAAAAGACTTAAAAGGAAGAGAAAGGATGATGATTTTAAAAAGAAATGTAGATCATTTGGAATATGAGGAGTAATATTTTACTAAAAAATAAAAGTAATTAACTACTAAAGAACACTTATCTCAAAATTTAAAATTTGATGTTCGATGTATCTTTTTTGGCAAAATAATGTTTATAGGTATGTAAAATTCTTATAATATATTTATAATGATGGCTAATATATACTGAAATGAGCTTTTTGTAAAAAACTCAAAAATTTATTTTTTACAAATTTTTTTATGTGAAATATAGGTCAAATTTCGCTATGTTTGATAAAATATTTTATAAATTATTAAAAAAAATTGAAAGTAGCTAAAAGCACATTTCAGTATAATGAGAAAGGTGTACTTTAATTGTATAAAAGATTTCATACATTTATACAAGAAACAGATTTTGAGATAAGTACATCGAAAACAGCCAATTTAACATTGTTGGTATAGAGGTTTCCTACTCTCTGAAATCGACAGTGCCTAATTCGCCAAAATAGAAGTTATACATAAAAAGAATTTATTTGTTGTGTATTCTTTCACGTTCTTATTCTTTCACGTTCCTTAGTCCTCATGTTTAGTACTGTGATCTCGATAATACTCGTATCAAAGCATACAAGATTTCATATTGAGTTTATAAAACAGAAACGACATTACATTCCTCGTCTCCAAAGTATTAGCTATAAAAATAAAAACAAATTTTTTTTCTGAGAATTTGGGTCGATCATTCTGAATCAAAATAAGTCTTGTAAAAAGAAAATTGGGTGTATATGTTAATGCGTTTCGAATAAACTTTATTCTTAGACCAGCATTAAATGGATTTAATGAAAGAACTGGACACACACACACGATTCTTAAAAAAAAATAATAAAAGTATGTGTGGGGGGGACTTCTCGAGCTAAGTGACGCACATAAGGAAGGCGAGGGAAGGTGGGGATGTATAAATCCTACATAGACCAACAGATTCTTAATTTTTACCATAGAGATTATCCCTCGGGGCTTTCGTCTGCGAGGGCGTCTTCTTTACACTGCACCTTCCCCATAAGAGGGGCTTGTGTACGCCACTGCCTCAAACACTGGCGTAATGTACACCCACGAAACCCATGCATTGCGGGAGGCAGCAGGATTCAGGGGGTCCAAAATCTGACTGACGTTAAGTACATATTCTTGGCTTGGGTCCCAAAACTTGACTTAGCAGGTGGGCCCTAGTATCCTCCGTTACCTCCTAGTCTCAAAGTACATTTATTAAAAACATCTCTCACATGATGAAAGCTAAATAAAGTATTTGTAATTACTGAAATAATAATGACTTAAGAAAAAAAATTAATTCTCTAGGAAACACAATGTCCATTTATATATTTTCCAAAAAAAAAAAAATAGATGGAAGATTTTGAAGACTTTATGCAACTAAGTTTGACATTTAATAATGTTATTTTAGTAACGCCACCGGAAATTAGCAGCACCTTTGTAAAAAGATAAAGACTAAAAATTAAGCTTTGTGAATCTAATAAAAAAACTTTTTAAATTGTTTATCTCTATTTAACCTTTTAAATTGAAGTTCAATGGACTAAATTCGTGTGACGTCACGATCACGTGATTCCGTCAACCGGTGAATATGGTGTCGTTTGTTTACTATTGCGTACGATTATTTTGTTCTTAAAGATTTACATTTTACTTTCTAAATTGTCTTCTTTTGCTGAAATGGTTGCTCGATCAGTTATTTAGAAAGGATAATTAGAAAGCAAAAATCATTTTATAATATCATAATAACAAATCAAAATGCTTTGATAGCATGGCGATTATATAGCATCTTCCCAGTGTTTATGTGATTGACCACTCTTTGAATAATGTTTTCAACACCGTAAGACAAATGAAACTTCTTCAAAAAGGATTTTGGACAGATGCAGACTTACAATATTTAAAAGCAAATATTTGTTTATTTTACATCAAGTTATATTGAGAACATATTATGTTTAGTTAACTTAAATTTTACTTATATTACACATCTTCAGAGTAGTTAACAGAGGTACTTCAGCACTTAATTATCTAAAATTAGAACACAAGAATCTGATATGTAACCATACATATATCAAAAAGAAGTATATATATTTATAAAACTTTTTTTACTTAGTAATTTTACAATATTACATGGGAAAAGAAAAAATAAAGAAATGGAAAAATATCTTACATTATTACAGCTCTGTTAATGTTTATACTAGTTGATGAAATAAGAACCACTTTCAAACATTAGAAATCAAAATTATAATTTACCATTTGTAAAATTACACAAAAAAAATTGTGCTACATTTTAAAAATCTTTATTCGCAGTACTAAAGGGTGTTTTTAGAGGTATAAAACTTTATATTGCAATAAAACAACGATGTATTATTCGATTGACATGATTTTTTCATTTGAAAGATAGTCTTGTGGCATTAGATTTTAAATATGATTTCTGGCATAGGATTGCCACGGCTGGCTCGGATGTAGTCCAATCTGGACGTCCAATTTTCGATGACTTTTTCCAACATTTGTGGCCGTATATCGGCAATAACACGGCGAATGTTGTCTTCTAAATGGTCAAGCGTTTGTGGCTTATCTGCATAGACCAATGACTACATAGCCCCACAGAAAATAGTCAAGCGGTGCTAAGTCACAAGATCTTGGAGGCCAATTCACAGGTCGAAAACGTGAAATTAGGCGGTCACCAAACGTGTCTTTCAATAAATCGATTGCGGCACGAGCTGTGTGACATGTTGCACCGTCTTGTTTGAACCACAGCTCCTAGACATCATGATTGTTCAATTCAGGAATGAAAAAGTTAGTAATCATGGCTCTATACCGATCAAAATTGACTGTAAGGTTGTGGCCTTCATCGTTTTTGAAGAAGCATTCCACCAGCCCATAAAGTGCACCAAACAGTCAGTTTTTCTAGATGTAACGGTGTTTCTACATACACTTGTGGATTAGCTTCACTCCAAATGCGGCAGTTGTGTTTGTTGACGTAGCCATTCAACCAGAAGTGCGCTTAATCGCTGAACAAAATTCGCTTATTAAAATCGGGAACAACGCCAATTCAAAAAGAAATGGATTCCTGTCTATTTTACTACCTGCGGCTATTTCTGTAATCAGTTCTTTAATTTAAAATGGAATTTGGCAAAACATTTGTGCTGGCACCTGAAGAAAGATTTCAAGTAACGGAATACTTATCGCAACTTGATCAAAGCATGGAAAAACTTCTCCATAATAAAAATTCAACGGAAGAGAAAAAACAATTCTCTATTTACAAGTTTTACAAAAATATACGCACTTTACTAACAAAAGTTGAAAAGAGTTTGAATCAATTCCAAATTAAACATCTCTATCAGAAATTCAAGAAACGGAATAATTAAAAGAAAATCTAACATAGTCAGTAGTAAAGATGGAAAAAAAGTATTTGAGGATGAAATTTTTAGAATTGTTCCAGCTAGGTATAAAAAAAAGCAAAAAAATATTTGCCACTTTTTAAAGCTTCAAGGTCTTTCAGTTGTAATTCTGATGGTGAAATTATTTACAAAAACACTGTTATTCCAGGAAGCAATATTGCATTCCTCGTGAATGATTTTTTACGGAATCCAAAATCTGCACCTAAAGGAAGATATGTATTTTTAAGAGCTTTGAATGATGTAAATTTACCTACAAATCTAGATGTAAATAAAAAATTGTATAAAAGAATAACAAAACTATCAAGAAACCAATAATGTATGCTCGCAGAAATGCATGACTGATACTTAGAGATAAATTATACCTATTTGATTAAAAAAAATTGTGTCAATTGTCTCTTTATAATTTGAACCGTTTTCCTTTGCAGAGGAGAATATACTTATTTGATAAAATTTAAAAGTTTCAAATAGATAATTAACTAAAATTATATTAATTTTTAGAGGGAAATATTTATCAAAAAAAATTAATTTTTTGAGGAAAAAAAAATTTAAAATAGAAAAAATATTAATTTTCTTAGAAGAAAAATAATTATCATATAAAAATTACATTAATTTTTTGTGGGAAAAAATATAATAAAAATAAAATAAAATAAAACACAGACAATCATTTAGTTTTATTCCATTTTTTTTTCTAAATACAAATCTTACACCATATTGCTTCGTTACAAATTGATACATTAGAAAAGTATGCTTATACAATCGATTTAAAATATAAAGCTTTGAATAGCCTCAGTTACAATTGAATACGAAATAAATACAGTTTGTTAACAAACATTGGATGTTGGTGATTGAAACACTTTGGAATTACATAATACATCTAAATAGGTAGTAGTACTAATATTATATAATACAGGAGGTTGCCCAAAAGTATCATAAAATTCTACTTCTCTTTTATCAGTCACAAATTTTGCTAACCAGGGGTTTCCGGGATGTGATGAGTCATGATAATTTACAATAGCATACACATTTCAGGAACTAATGGATAGAATCCATGTTGTGGATTTTCATCCGTTGATATTTTGTGAAGAAACATTGCCCATATACCTTGTCGCATATCCTTCACACTTGATAAATATCTTCGAAAGGCAAGACTATTATATGTTGGTAATTGGTCAATAGATGCTTCCGTTAATCAATTTTTTCCCCATAATGCCTTGCCATCTGACAATTTTTGACCTCTCGTCTTTGCTTTGAAACGTCGGGAGCGTGATCCCATCCGTTTCAAAACAGGAATTTTACACTCAAGTTTCATGATCATACAATTATCACCGCATAGTTTATTCTTCACAATGTTATCAAATGCTTTGGTGTCCCAATCGCCTAAATATTTCATGTAATGTACATCATAGCGTTGAACAGAGCGCTGAAATATCGATAGAGCTTTATTGACTTCCATTCGTCCACTGTAGCCGTCGAAGTTCTTCTTGCAGACCGGTGCAAGTTTCTTTTTTATCTTTGCAAACACAATTTTTAAATAATTTCTCAGAGTTAATTACCTTTTCTGTGTCCACACTCTAACTGTTACGACACCATTCATTGAGGAATATCCTCTCTTCTGCCATATTCCATCATCCTCCACAGGAATGTCTCTAGTATTTTGGTTTTTTTGTACAGCTTTTTCTACGGCATATTTCATCATTGCACCACACACACATCCTTGTTTGCACCTATCAGTATTTTATTGTATTTCGAGAACTTTGTTGGTGGGGGTGGTAAGTTAATGATTCCGCAAAACATTCGTGCAGCTTCTGCACCTTTCACTATGCATCTCATTGCATAAACTAGCCTGGTGTTTATTTTGAAGGTGCTGGGATTCCCAATTTAACCTCTGCACTTCTTGGAGGAACAAAACTTGTGTCTCTATAAATGAAAAAATCACAGAGTATATAAAGTTCAACAGCTCCACCAGAACAATTTTCTTCACAGGAAAGGTTAAGTCCTGTTGCTCCAACTGTAAACATTTGACCGCTTTAGAAAACACACCAGCTAAACATTGAAATTCATAATAGCATTTTTAAACCCACTATTAAACTCACTTTTGTATGAGTTATTTAAATTGCTAAGTTTTTTCTGAAGCAGAAATATTACTGTTTGAAGCAGGAGACTGTGATGGTATAGAATCACTTCTCACTGTTGATAAGGAATTACTTATTCTGCCTTGATTAAAATTACCTCGCCTTTTTTTAAAACTTTTCCGCTAGATCTAGTCATTTTAAATATAATAAAATAACACTTAACTCAAAATAATAGCGTTGTAAAGATCTAAGGAGTATTAATTAATCTATACACAACTTGAGCAAAACAAACAGCGGTTGAACGAACGATTTTCTTCAAAAATACAAATGTGAACAACGTAGAATTATTTGTATCTCTGAAGCCGTTCTTAGGGTGAAAAATAAATACGGCTTGGCAAATAGCATCAAGAATAAATTTTAAAAATAACGTTAAACTTCTAGCTGGCCAAAGAGGAAGTGCGATGTTTATCTTTTTTCTGTCCATTTAAATCGGTGACGTGCTGTCAGATGACTTTTTAAAAACACAATTTTAGCACTTCTAATTATGCTACAGATTAATATGAGGTATTTTGGGAAAGGTAATGAATTACAAAATTTTAAAATGCAATAATCTGAGATTGACAAAAAAGTTTTTTTTAGGTTTCCAACAACCTTTTATTAAGAATCGCAGAGATCAATCTCAAATTACACATTTAGGCCGCAAATTATATCCTCGTAAAGTGAAAACTTTTCAAGAATTTTACGTGGATGCCACATCAAAACCGTATGGATACTTACTTATAGATTTAAAACCTGAACCAGATAAATCCCTGCGTGTGTGCACATGTATGTTTCCTGGAGATGTTTTTTATGTATATCAACCTCGCTAGCCCATTACTTCCAAACAAATAATTAGATTCAAATTATTGAATGCATATTCATTAGTTCACAAGATGCCAGTGTGTTCTGAACAATCTTTAGAGCTCTTAAAACTAATTTCTAAAGCAAAAAATTCAAAATCTATGTTGAAAAAGTGTTTAAAGAAAGAAATAAAAATTTGTGCGATTGTAAGCTGAAAGTTTTTTGCGGTAACATATCATTGACTAAAATTTTAAAAAATTGCTGATCTCCCTATAAAGAAAGCTTAAGAAAGCTTTCTAACAAAAACACCTCTTTTCGAGAAAAAAAATTGAAATCAAAAGGGAGATGGGTTCCTATCTATTTTACTACTTGCGGCTATTTCTGTCTTCAAATCTTTAATTTAAAATGAAATTTGGCAAAACATTTGCGCTGACACCCGAAAAAAGAGTTCAAGCAACAGAATACTTATCGGAACTTGATGAAAGCATGGAAAACCTTCTCCATAATAAACATTTAATGGAAGAGAAAAAACAATTCTCTATTTACAAGTTTTACAAAAATATACGCACTTTACTAACAAAAGTTGAAAAGAGTTTGAATCAATTCCAAATTAAACATCTCTCTCAGAAATTCAAGAAACGGAATAATTAAAAGAAAATCTAACATAGTCAGTAGTAAAGATGGAAAAAAAGTATTTGAGGATGAAATTTTTAGAATTGTTCCAGCTAGGTATAAAAAAAAGCAAAAAAATATTTGCCAGTTTTTAAAGCTTCAAGGTCTTTCAGTTGTAATTCTGATGGTGAAATTATTTACAAAAACACTGTTATTCCAGGAAGCAATATTGCATTCCTCGTGAATGATTTTTTACGGAATCCAAAATCTGCACCTAAAGGAAGATATGTATTTTTAAGAGCTTTGAATGATGTAAATTTACCTACAAATCTAGATGTAAATAAAAAATTGTATATACAAGAATAACAAAACTATCAAGAAACCAATAATGTATGCTCGCAGAAATGCATGACTGATATTTTGAAATAAATGATACCCATTTGATTAAAAAAAATTGTGTCAATTGTCTCTTTATAATTTGGACCGTTTTCCTTTGCAGAGGAGAATATACTTATTTGATAAAATTTAAAAGTTTCAAATAGATAATTAACTAAAATTATATTAATTTTTAGAGGGAAATATTTATTAAAAAAATTAATTTTTTGAGGAAAAAATAAATTTAAAATAGAAAAAATATTAATTTTCTTAGAAAAAAATAATTATATAAAAATTACATTAATTTTTTGTGGGAAAAAAATATAATAAAAAAAATAAAATAACAGACAATCATTTAGTTTTATTCCATTTTTTTTTCTAAATACAAATCTTACACCATATTGCTTCGTTACAAATTGATACATTTGAAAAGTATGTTTATACAATCGATTTAAAATATAAAGCTTTGAATAGCCTCGGTTACAATTGAATACGAAATAAATACAGTTTGTTAACAAACATTGGATGTTGGTGATTGAAACACTTTGGATTTACATAATACATCTAAATAGGTAGTAGTACTAATATTATAGAATACAGGAGGTTGCCCGAAAGAGTCATAAAATACTATTTCTCTTTTATCAGTCACAAATACTGCTAACTAGTTGTTTCCGGGATGTGATGAGTCATGAGAATTTACAATAGCCTGCGTGTTTTCTTGCAGAAGAGGGAGTGTATTTCTGGAATAAACACCTTGAAAATAGAGGAAATAGTATTCTCTTGATATAAGACTGTAAACATTTGCATTCTATCCATTTTTAAATTTCCGAAATCTTAGAAGATATTTCTCGATTTTTTAATTCGATTAAATTTTCAAACTCGGCGGAAACCATATCACACACGGTTTGTTTTAATGATTTGTTGAATTTTAGTTCTAATCGTAAATTGCTCTGTTTTTTCAGACTTAAATGTGCTCCCGAGGAACATAAATCCGGTGAGAGGTTAAATCCAAATAATGTATTTGAATCTTTATATTCTTTTCTAGAAATAAATATACCTCTGTCTCGACCCAGTCGATCTGTCCCAACAAATAGCGTTTGATAGGCACGTATGTATTCATCTTCAGAAAAATTGAGTTCTAATGGATTATGAGGCACTGGTTGTCCATCTACATACACTCCAATAAAATTTAGATTAAAATGTTTAAACTCATAAGGAGATTTTGAAAATGCTCCAAGAAAGCTTTATTATCTACACATCCTACAAAAGGTTTTTTTGGCATTTGGTCTGAAAATATGTTATCTTGAATAAAAGAGATGCTTCCTTTGGGAATCGAATACACTTTACACAGAACTCGGTTAATGGAATATTTTCCGCTTGTTTTTTCCAATGCTTTCGCATGACCAGGAATATCTCCAGTATTCACACGAACTTTTTGTTTGAATACAGAAGCAGGATCCAAAACAATCCTTGCAAAATAGTTCAGTGGTTAATTGGGAAATTTTTCTATCGTATCCATGGTTTAAGACAGTTTCAATGTAAGATCGATAGGGATATGTGTTACTGGAATTGGAGAAACCACGCTATAATTTAAGAATATATCTACTTGAGAAAATAAGGAATGTAGAAATAAATTCAGAGGTCCTGTAGTATCATCTTTAGTAATAAGAGTAGAGTTCACTTTTACTGTTTTCGTTTTTACGTATAATTATGTTTGACTGAGATCTATGTAATCTGCACTTCAAGAAATATGAAATTCTACAGCTGCGTTATCGAATACGTCAGAAAGAGGGTGAAATTTTTTCCACTGCTCATCTTGAATAACTTTTTGAATTCCTGGTAGTTGAAAATTTCCAATTCAGATATAAGACATTCAGGAGGATCTTTAAGAAGAAATGCCATTTTTTTACGAGTCGAAAATGTCACGTATGTTTGCATTACGTGGTTTGGATGAAATGATTTTTTTTTTTGTTTCTTACGCTTTCTTTTATGCTGTCCCTTCCCTAGCATAGATTTAACTCTATCATTAGCTTTCTGAGTTAATTTTTTCCCAGTTTCTCTGCTTCTTGCTTTTACAGCTTCTTTAAAATTTTCTCCTGACAATAACTTAGAGGCAACACAACTCCCTGTCATTAATACTTCCATTACAATACTTTTACCCCCTTTTACTAAAAAATATAAAGATGCTCTAAGCAATCCAGGAAATATTCCTCCGATCCCATTACCGTTATGGAAATTAATGCCTATGTAATGAGTCAGACCTGAGCCGATTTCACCTGCATACTGGTTTTCAAATCTTTTAGTACAGCAAACGTATGGTACACTCATCTTGATCTTTTATCTTCAAATGAGGGTATGAGAAATGTATTGCTTTATTTATAGTATTTGCGTAATACGATAATGAAACACTATGATCACTTTACTTCTTTCAAAGGGAACAAAATCACCTGAATTGAGTCTGAGTTCAGCTTGAATAGTTTGAAATGAGTCTGTCTTTGTAACAGAGAGTTTGGTACACTGAGTTATGTTATTTATAACTGAAGAGTAACTACTGAAGGAATTAATTGAAGAGTGACGAAGGTTCTGAATTTTGAGTTCAGTTGTAGTTTCCAGCCTTTCCCATCAAAAACCGTTTATTTGAAGAAAAAACATGCTTTACTTTAAATTAGGAGTGGAATTTCTATTGACATGATATAAAAGTTAGTTAAAGTGAAATAGTAATTCAAATGTAAAATCATCGTCATTTGATAGTACATCAGTATTTTAAGGCTTGACGTCAATAATGTGTTGTGTTAGTTCAACAATCCACATTAAATGTCACAAAGAAAGAAATAGTTATGTAGAGTACATATCAATTACCACTCATATTTTATTATTTATTTAATAAAGATTTTCAACTAAGTATGTTACACGATACTGTTATTACAGTCCATTGTTACAGGATATTTCCACAAGAGAAAAAAATAAAAACATTATTTTCGTACATTGAAGAATTTAATTCGCTATAAAAAATGCCATATCATTGCGCTGTGTGCCGGAAATTGCCTCCTGAGTATATTTTACATGGAAATTGGACAATATCTTCTGCAAAAAGCAATATTTTTATTTTTTTAAGGTCTCCGTACACCTTCAAAACGTCCTTTTTGTCAAATTTTTCAATTTTTTAATTTATATGTTATTTAAAAATATAAATTTTTTTCTTTAAAATGGTGTTTAAATTTTGTTTCTATCTTATTTAGAACTTAAGTTAAAGGGATTTGAGTTTCATTCGATAGCACCTTTTTGAACCCGGAAGTACAAGTCTGCATTGCGAAGTAGAAAAAATGTTTGTTGACATTTTTATTTTTCAAAGTATCGTTTAAATATGCAATAGTAAGAAATTTAAACTTTTTAAAATATGAATTTGAGTTTTCAGAATTATCAAAAATATAATTGGCAAAAGGGTTTTTATTTATATTTTTATCTAGAATCTGGCAAGAAAATAGAGTGTTTTACTGTTTGTTTACATTTGCTTATGAATGCGTAGCTCTTTATAAGCTTTTGTTTAATCCTTTTATATAGCAGAAAATTTTTATTTTTGTCATTTAAAATGAATAATGCTAAACGTAGAGTTAGTGTAAAGAGAAAACGCCAATTTCGGGGTAATGGATCTACCATTAAACATTCAAAAAATAGCAGTGCAACATCTACCAACACCAGTTCTTCAAAAATTAAAATACCTGCTGTCTTTGATGAAGAAATAGCAGAATATCAACGTAAACCACTTACTGGTAACAGAATAATTAATATGGAAGTCCTTTTAAATTTTTTTACAACTTTGCTGCCCAAGATGTTTCGAAGAAGGTATCCTGCTTTCTGAGGATTCCACATATGGTTTGTGCTCAAATTTTGTTATCAGGTGTAAACATTGTGACTTTTACTCAGGGTTTTCTAGTTCAAAGAAAACTTTAAACTGTCCTGAAGTAAATACAAGATTTGTGTATGGTATGAGACAAATTAGGGAAAGGATTTTCTGCTGGGTTTAAATTATGTGGTCCGTTAAATTTATCCAGGCTCAGTAAAACTGCGTACACTAATCATAGGAATAAACTCATGTCTGTGATTTCAGAAGTTAGTGAACTATCAATGCAAAAAGCAGCTTCTGAACTGTTAGTGCTACATCCTACTAAAAATAAAATTGTTGAATGTTGCATTTCAGTTGATGGAACGTGGCAGCGTAGAGGTTACTCTTCCATGAATGGGTGTGTCGCAGCTTTGTCAGTTGACACTGGTAAAGTAGTAGACATTGAAATATATATATAATGTCGTCATATTGTCCCACATGCAGAAAGATTTCTAAAATGTCTAGAAGCATTGAGTCGGAAACTTTTGCAGCAGATCACGTGTGCCATAGCAATTTTCAAGGTTCTGCGTTAAAAATGGAAGCTGTTGGTGCTACGAGATCTTCCAACGTTCTATTGTCAAACGAGGCCTTAAATATGCACATTATTATGGTGACGGGGACTCTGGGCTTTATCAGTGTCAAAGATACTTATGGGAAGAATAGCGTCACAAAATATGAATGCATTAGTCATGTTAGTAGGTGCGAGATTGCGCAAATTAAAGTCTAAAAATAAAAATCTGTCTGGTAAAGGCAAACTCACCGACTCTTTTATTGACCGATTGCAAAACTATTATGGGATTGCGAAACCTATCCGGTTTTCAGCAAAATGTTATTGCGGCTTTGTTTCATTGCTCATCAAGTGTCGAGAAACCGATGCATGGGCTGTGTCCCGTCGGAAAAGATAGTTGGTGCTACTACCAGCGAGCACTGTCTTTGGCAAAAAGCCAAAAAAGAAAATATGGCTTATCAAATGAAGTGCTAAACATGATTAAGCCTACATATTTAGAGTTGTGTACCAAAAGAACCACTAAATGCCTGCATGGCAAAACACAAAATTCAAACGAGTGTTTAAATGGCGTTATATGGCAGACAGTACCCAAGGAAGTTTTCGTGTGCCTCAAAACTTTAAAATCTGGTGCATTGGATGCTGTGATCCAATTTAATGATGGATATAAGGGTTGTGTTGAAATTTTTAAAAAACTTAATATAACTCCTGGTTATTTTACTTTAAAATCATATAAACATCTTGACATCAATAGAATTAACGACGCAGAACGACATTCAACACCAAATGTAAAGCAGCGTAAAAAAAATTTTAAGAGCTACAAGGAAAAAAAAATCAATGTTTTAGAGAGTAAAGAAGGTGTTATTTATAAATCAGGAGCCTTTTAAGTATATCAAATTGTGTTTAATATTAAAATTTGCAGTTGAAAGTTTATTTCTGATTTATCTCAAAATGAATTTGTGCAACGTATTGACATCTGACAACGTAAATATCAGAAAAGGTTGTGAACCAAATTAGTTCAAATTTTGCAAATATATTTGTTTTATATTTTTAAAGAACCCCTACTATTTTCATAATTATATAGTTGATATGTTTTTAGTAACTAAGGTATATATCATGCTCGTAATATTTTTTTAATGATTTTTCAATGTTCTTTTACTCGAAACTTAATAAAAATTGTAATAAATTGATTATAATCAGGAAAAAAGTACAAGCCCTAAAAAATGTTATGATGATCATCATAAAATTTACAGAAAAGGGATATTTTTGTTTACATTTGAGTTATGTGCGTTATTCTAACAATCAATTTAATTACTATTTACACTATGCTTTACTCCCTAAAATTTTTTATGTACTACAAGTAACATATTAAATGTATTTTTCATAGTTTTAAGTTATATTTCATCAGTTAAAAATATTTTAATAGCAAATATTACAGTTTTACAAAAATTTTCTTCGAAGGTGTACAGACACCTTAAAGAAAAGAAAAGGAAACAGAAGAAAAAAATATTTTGCGTTCAAAAACAAAGACAAAATGCGCGATTATTAATGAAAGAACTTGAAATCACAAGAATCCTCCATTCGTTATCTAAAGGTTTTAAAGTTATCGGACTTTTGTTCTTTATCTCTTTTTTTTGTTATGGTAAACAAAATGATATTGAACTTTTGTTCAAATTGAATGCTTTTGACTTTATAAAAAAATCTCAGAGTGTAGATTTTTTTTCAATGTGTTTGCTATCACACTTCATCATAAATGAATAAGATGAAGTTATATTTGTCTTTAATACATAGTAATCTATCGTTTCTTAAATATTTGCTCCTATTTTTAGCATTATTATTGTGTGAATTTTTTAGAATCTCCGTAAAAGTAATTAGCGATGCTTGTAAACAATTTGAATTTAAATTGCGAGGTGTAGAATTCTATTATTAAGATAACTTATAAAGAAATATTTTCACGTGTAATGTAATGAAAATGTTTTTTTTTTTACTTTATTTTTGTAATTTGTATTCAATAATCTCAGCCTTTCATCTTTACTGCTGTGGGTCGATAAATGAGTGCCAAGCTTGCTTGGGGACTTAAGAGGGCTTGGTACCCCAAAAATCACAGACCTATCGTTTTCTTTATTTTCATTTAATCTTATTCTTTGCATTATTATCTTTCGATTGATATATCACTTGTGCAGATCGGAAAGTTAGAAGTTGAATAAAACTTCATTTGAAAACAAATTAGGCAATTCAGCCACGCCCCCTTTTTAGAAAAAAAAGCTAAAAAAAGCGTTTTGATAAAAAAATCTAATTTATAAAGAGAAATAATAACATTTAAAAAGAATGTGCAATATATAAAGCAGAATATTTCCGAGGCAATACATACAATCATTTTTTTTCTTTGTGAAATGTGTGCATGTAAAATTTTTAAATTAAGGCATTTTATAGTAATAATTTTATATAATTTCTCTCAGTTCTTCTTCCTGATATATTTTTCATACAAATTTAATACTTAAATAATATAAAAAGAAAAGCAGCTAAAATTTCTGTCGTGACTGAAAAAAAAAATTTTTAACGTTTTTCTTGAATTTTCTTGTGCAATTAGTATTCTCTAAAAGTTGATCATTTATAAAAATGTGTGGGTTGAAAAAATATGAAAATCCAATTATTTTAAAGAAAAATGTATATCTAATATCTTAAACTTCTATTTTAAATTTAATTAAGCTTATAATAATTATTTTTTCAGAATTATTAACTTTAAAGTGGTTTTTCTCAGTTTGTGTTTTTCGAAACCTTAGGGCATTCAAAATGCTACTCCTTCAACAATTATTTACCAATCACTTCAATGTTTTCCCTACGTGTTAAAAATAAAGCATGTAATAAAATTAGGGATCCGTTTTGCTATAAACTGAATACTTTTTTTTAAAAAAAATAAACTGTAAGACATGTTGACTTTTTCATTGATTTTTAGCCTGTATATCAACATTTTATTTTTTTCTCAAAAACGAATACAGTTATTCTAAAATTGATCCCTAAAGTTGCTTAGAACATCCATAAGAATATTATAAAAAAGTTTTAGGCGAAAAAATTAATTTTTACAAAAGGAGTAGGATTTTAATATTTTCCCAATTTTCTTCGAAAAATTTAAATTTTTAAATTTTGTGAATAATATATGAAAATTTTCAACTGGTATCATTTTCTTGAATAGAAACATAGTATAAAATGCTAAAATATAATTTTTAAATACGTAAATAAAGAAATTTGCTCAAAGGGTACCAGGTCCCCTTAAACACTGGGGCTCTCTCTTCAGACTGATCACGTAATCCGGACATCTGTTCACATCGAACCTCAGCGCGCAATTATCACGTATACTGGGATTGGCACAGTAAGCGCTGAACCTCATGGGCTGTTGCGCCGCTGAGTTTAAGGTTATAATAATAAAAAAAGAAAAAATCAGGATATTTAATCTCTTAATTCATAACAACAGTAGTACAGATATTCATAAATGTAATTGATCCTCATAAAACGTAATACGTAAGATGATAAAGTTTAAGACCCACCGCTTACGCATGGCGTGTGCAGCGCCCTCTGAACTGATGCTGAAAGCGTATAAAGTGTTGTAGCGGGACATTGAAATAGTTAATGATTATTTGTCAGTGGCAAACGTTTAGTGAGAACTAAGTATGCCTCCACGACGAAAAAAGGAGAAATTCCAACAACTTACGCAGTTTGAACGTGTCAGGATTCTCGGCCATCGAAAAAGGATGAATTTACTATGGCTCAATAGGAGCTCGTGTGCAGCGGAACAGTTGCACTACGATGCGAGTATGGAAGCACCGAACACCTCGAAAAACTGGCAGCGGACGACGGAAAATGACGTCAGCGCGCGACGATTGTCATCCGGTCCTCATGGCAGTGAATGACTGTTCAGCCTCTTCCTGGAAGTTGACAGCATGTTGGGCTACTGCTACAGGGATACTAATGTCAGCTTCGTCAATTCGTCGATGCCTGCTGCACTGTAGATTACGTGCAAGGGTGCGTTTATACAAGATTCCCCTCACAGAAAACTATCGACGCCTGCGTCTGCAATGGGCTCAAGAGCACAGAGTCTCTGAAAAGCTGATTAGCACCAAGTTGTCTTTTCAGATGAATCAAGCTTCAATGTGGTGGACCATGATGGCCGCATTTGTGTTAGACGCTATGCTGGATAACGCTGCCTTCCTGAGTGCGAAATCGAACAACATAGTGGCCTAACAACCTGAGACAGGATTTAACGGAAAACTTCGTATCATGAACGATCCAATTTACTACGAATTGACGGTAATCTCAATAACAACAGGTACGTCCGTGAAGTGCTACAGCCCGAAGTCATTCCCTTCCTTCAAAGCATCCATGGAGCTATTCTTCAGCAGAATAATGCACAACCACATGTTGCAAAGACTGTTAGAGACTTCTGTTTAGCCCAACACATGCAACTTCTTCCTTCGCCTGCTTATTCGCTGGATATTCCGCCTATCGAGCATGTGTTGGATTTGGTTGGTCGGTGTCTCGCTCGTGCTCGGCGAAATGCACCTTCAGAAGACGAACTTTTGCTGCGCATACAAGTTCATGAATTGCTGTAAATGGTTTCCAAATGCGTGAACAAAACCATTCCAAGTCAATGTTTTTTTCTCAATTTGATAAGAAGACCCATATATATACCTTGCAGAAACACACACAACATTATCACCTATTAGCAGAGTACTTAGTTGAAAACTTGGACACGGCTGCTTGGGTATGCACCTCAATAAAACTTACTGTCAGCTCTTATCAACTAGAAATATAGCTCATTTGAACATGCTATATTTTTCTCGTCACGCAAAATCCAACCCTTATGTTCACGATGCACTTCAGCCAATGGCATGTTATAATATAAGGCACACAATTCAGTCTTCCATTGGAATACATCGCTTTGTGGCTTTCTCACTACTCGAAAAAGACTTCACTGGTTTTTGGTTCATGAAATCGAAACGGTCAGCCACTGCTTTTGCTTGATGGTAATAATACTTGAAATTACTATACTGTTCCAATTAATTGGGACAAACATTTTTTCTTGTCTGAGTTGGTATGTGACAACCAGTTATGTCCCGAGTTTTCTTAAACCAGTTATATCTGCATCGAAGTAATGTGGCAGATCAACTTTAACTGTAATTTACTCTTTTGATAGGTGTTAGTACATTAATGGTTCAGTTGTGAGCCTTTCAAAGTGTTAGCTGGGAGTTATAATTTTGCGCTTCACTTAACACGTACTACATTTTCAATTCCTGCTATTAGCTCACACGCTCTCTATATGTATTTATTTATCTTGTAGGGGCTGTTTTCCTCGATATCCAAAAAGCGTTTCACAGAGTCTGGCACTATGGCCTACTCTATAAATTAATCCGCACTAACACTCCCCCTACCTAAATAAAATCATCAAATCCTTCCTAGAAAATAGGAACTTTTCTGTCCTAGTTAACCATACCTACTCCTCTCTCAAAACTATTTCTGCCGGCGTGCCACAAGGCGCGCTACTATCTCCAACTTTATTTAATATTTATGTCAATGATATCCCTAGAACAATGACTATCTGCCTTTACGCAGACGATACAGCAATTCTGGTGCAAAACGTAAACCTTCAAATACTCATAAACATCTGGCGAGACTGGAACACTGGCTCTTGAAAATAACACTGAATGTTGAGAAAACGGAGGCAGTCTTCTTTTCTCGTCACATCAAGAAAAACCACCAAATCTATACATCCAAAACAAGCACATCCCTGGTCTCAAAACACCAAATACCTTGGTGTTACTCTAGATAAAAGACTCACTTTCAGACAACACCTCATACAACTTAGAAAAAACTTCAGAATTTCCGTGGCTAAAATCTACCCACTAATTTCCCGGAATTCCTTTTTATCTCTCAGAAATAAGTTGCTTATTTATATGCAAATTTTAAGACCCACCCTGATTAACGCCTGCCCAATCTGGGGTCATGCAGCCCACTCCAATATTAAACAAATAGAAATTGCTCAAAATTTAATTCTACGAACAATCACCAAAGCAGACTGTTACATCCGAAATGAGGACATCAAATCTGCACTTAACCTAAAAACCCTTAAAGATGTAATCAAAAAGATCGCAACTAAATTCTTCAATAATATAGACGCCCACGATAATAGAGCAATTCTCCGAATTGAAAAATACCCCATAAATCCCCTTTTTAATCGTCCAAGAAATATCCTAGCAAACTCATAACTTCCAAATTTCAAACTTTCTAAACACCCATCTCAGGCAGACTTTCTCTCCTCCAATAGGAGCAGAGTGAGCTGATCAATCCCGACCACAGCTTTCATAGCAGTCATACTCCAAAAATGCTCATCCACCCCACCCATCCCGAGTGGCTGCATCCCGATTGGCCGAGGCCAAATCACTCTAACGCATTCATAACCCCCGATTTTTCGCGCAGCTCCAATTAATTAATTTATTAAATAACCAATTTCTGAAAAGAAACAAAAATAACAACAACTCCCCCCCCTTCAGTAACAGTAATAATAAATCTGAAAGACAAAGTACTCCCCGAGCTTCCCCCTCTAACGAAATTAATGCCTCTGACTTCCAAGAAGTCATAGATCTCTTTAAAATTGTAAGCAATATCTTTAAAAAATTCCCTAAGTTGAAACAAAATACAACGGTCATAATTCAATTAGGAAACAACACCAAAGTCACTATGGCGTGTATCTATAAACATCCATACGGCTCCATTAATGTTACGGAACTTGATGCTATTCTCGCCCATAATAATAGAACCTTTCTCTTTGGAGATTTCAATGCAAAACACTCGAGTTGGAACCCAAGGAGAAGCAATGCCACTGGTAATATTCTTAGCAATTGGGCTGTCAGCTCAGCTATTGATATTATCGCTCCAGACACTCCAACACATTTCAATCACAACTCTCCAAGCACTGTTATTGACATCGGCTTTGCAGCTAATTTCTCACACTCTAATGTTTTTACTGTAAATGAACTTAGCAGTGACCCCAATCCAGTTATTTTTGATTTCGTAATTAACTGTCAATTACCACCTTTACTTCAAACACTTAAAACTACCAACTGGATTAAATTTCAAGAAACTCTCCATTACAACATGCCAGGAAATCCTACGGTAGATAATTTGGACCAGGCCGTTCAATATTTCAGCAATTGTGTCTTGGATGCTATTAATACTTCCACTTGCAGTAGAATTTCTAAAACTTCACACCTCCGCCTTCCTATTAACATTAGAGAGCTCATTAAAACTAAAAATAGATTCCGTAAACTTTGAACAACACGAGATACCCCCTTTATAAAAGGGAAGTGAATGCTCTCGTTAGGCAGATTAGGAACGAAATTAACGAACATAAAAACAGGACCTGGAAAAATCTCCTTTCCTCGTTAAATGTTGAAGACAATTCTCTTTATAATTTGCATAAAAGAATTACAAAAAAGTATACAGTCATACCACCTCTTCATGGTCCGAGTGGTATGGCTTTCAAAGTCTCTTTTCAAGAAAATGCTGAACCTTATAATGACTATAAAATTGAAAAAGTCGAAAGTTTAGTGAATCACTACTTCGACAACCTCAATACACTTACACCTCCCCTCACTTCGCCCTTAGAAGTACGAGGGATCATTAAAAAATTACCAAATAGGAAGTCACCCGGCCCAGATCAGATTCCAAATATTGCTTTAAAATATCTTCCTATTAATGCTATTACTCACTTAACTACAATTTACAACAGGTGCCTCATTAACTGCCACTTTCCTACACAGTGGAAAATAGCAAATGTAGTCATGTTCCCAAAGCCAAATCAGGATCATAAAGTTCGTCAAAATTACAGGCCAATATCTTTATTAAATACCACTGCTAAGATTTTCGAAAGAATTATTTTAAACAGGTTTAAAACTCACTGCAAAGCCATAGATTGCATTCCCCCGGAACAATGCGGGTTCCGGGAGGGCCATTCTACGCTACACCAATTGATACGTGTCACTAATATTATAAATGAAGGCTTCGCTAGCAAACTATACACTGTAGGTGTCTTTTTGGATGTCAAAAGGGCATTCGACAAAATGTGACATGATGGCCTCACTTACAAAATGATAAAACTCCAATTCCCTGCTTATTTAATTAAAATTATTTACAATTATTTACACAACAGAACCTTCCGGGTTCGTGTAAATAACACATTCTCTGAAACGGGTTTTTGTCAAAGTGGAACCCCGCAGGGTTCTATCCCCGTATCTTTACAACATTTTCACATATGACTTTCCAGATCACCACACTGTCAGTACATGCCTATTCGCAGATGACTCGGCGGCGCTCACTCAGGGTGTCCACCTCAAATACACAATTAAAACTATGCAACGCTTCCTCGATAAACTAGAGAATTGGTTGACAGACTGGAGAATAGCAATAAATGTCGAAAAAACACAAGCCATTGTTTTCAGAAAATGGGGCGTCATTGACCCCCAAACTGAACTCACTCTTTTTGGTGACAACATTCAGTGGGTAACGGTCGTTCGTTACTTGGGTTTACATATCGATAGTCGACTAACTTACAAGAATCATATTGACTATCTTTTGGACAAATTCTGGGGTAGAATAGCGTTAGCTATCTCCCTTATTGGGAGAAGCTCTCCTCTCTCCCTGGAAAATAAAGTTATCCTTTACAAGCAAATTCTGCGTCCAACAATAACGTATGGGTCCCCCATTTGGGGGGCCGCAGCCCCGACCCACGCAAAACGCATTCAAATTATCCAAAATAAAATTCTTTGAATTATTGCTAACGCACCTTGGTACGTTAGAAATAGTGTCATTCATCACGACTTACACATGGAGTAGATCGATAATTACATCACTAAAACTTCTAGAAATGTTTTTACTTCTATCCAAAATCACGACAACCCAGTAATTAAAGCACAAACTCTATTCACGTATCCACACTCTAAACTAAATTTTTCTTACAAAACTACCAAATGGAATCTGCCCTTGAAACCGCCGTAATTACAACAAAAACATCTAATTGCCAAACTTTACGACATTCATATGCATTTGCCTTACATCAGAACTGGGATCAGTGTAAAAGCCGACTCCTGCTTGGACTTCCACTACTGTGCCGTCTGTAAGTTTCCCTTGCAGACTCCTTCCATTTTTCACCCCAGCTGCAAAAAAAAATCAGCAGCATTTTCCATTCCCACTGCGTTTTTGGTGCTCCTCGAATGCGTTTTGGGGCTGTTAAGCCCCCCTTCCAGCGCTCTTCCAATCCTCGCCCTCGTGACGTACTTCAGTTTCGTTCTCGTTCGGCCGTTTTCTTCCTCCAGCCTCCCCCTGCGGGGAAGTGTTTTCAGATATTGTTTCTCTTTATCCTTTTTCTCCGCGAATTTGGGTAAAAGCGATTTTATTTCTCTGTCACCCGTTAAATCTAATTTTCGTTTCGTTTTCAGCTCCCAGAATTTCTGGAAACAACTCTTTTTTTCTCGATTTTCGCTCATTTCTCGATTTTCGCCCTACTCCACGTCGCTTGTTTTCTCGCTTTTGAATCTGATTTCGCTATTAACCAGTTTCAACAGTCCACTATAGCTGCCTGGCAACCACCCGCTGATTTTCTACCAGCGGTTCTTCGCTGTTCACTTTCTACCCTGGACGGGGTTCAACCCCCCCCCTCGACATGGCAAATGATATGGATACTTCTACAGAGTCGGAGTCTAGAACTCACAGCCGCTCTTCCCGCCCCCACCTCCTCGACTGGAGGAAGTGAAGAAGAATTACGGAAACGCTCGTCACTCCTCAGAAATCATGCAATTTGTTGTCATTATAGACAAAATTATCGAACAGATGGACAGTTACGATTTTCGATCTTCCACCGCGAAGAATGAATTTGCCAACGACGCTTACCTATTTCAAGATTTAGTTAAATCGAACTACTCCTCCGTCAAGAGAAACGAATTAATTACAGAAATGGAATGCCACGACGAATTGACGAAGAATTGAGGATACCTCACCTCTCGCAAGAAATCGCAATGTTCACCCCAGTTACGGGGAAAAAACAGAAAAATAAATTCGACTCGCCTACTAAGGATACCTCCTCAGAAAAAAAATAAGAACCAGTAGATAAAATCAATTCGAAGTCCTGGCAGTGAATGACCCGCCCGAAGATGACCTCGAAGACATAATTATCGACGAAGAAGATGTTCGCAGCAAAACTTCGACTCCAATACCGCACTTACGACCACCCTCACCTATTACGATTGACAACGTAACTCAACCTGCCCAGCTCTTGAAAAAGATGCAAGAACTCGCGTGGCAAAAACTAACTGGTAGAATGAAAGGGAGAAGTTTTAGAGTCTACCCAGAAACCCCTACCGCTTACAACCAATCAGAAAAATGATTAAGGAAGAAAAGCTCAAATCTTTTTTACTTTCCGATTCCCAGAAGAAAAGGAATACAGAGTTGTCATCAAGGGGATGCCTGCCGACATGCCCGTTGAAGATATAATAGAAGAACTTGAAGGGATGGGAATTCACCCCAAGGAGTGTAGAGTAATGATAAGCAGGAAGACAGGCCAACCCATGCCATTGTTCTCGGTCTTTTTGGATAAAAACCCGGACAAAAAGAACATCTACAACCTAAAATAGCTATGCTCGATGAAAATCGAGGTAGACACAATGAGGAAGAAGTTTGGCCCAGCACAGTGTTACATGTGCCAGTGATTCTTTCACAGTTCTCGTTTCTGCACGAGAAACCCCAAATGAGTCAAATGCGGAAAAACCCCACTTGACAAGAGACTGCACGAAGAAAAGAGAAGAGCCCACGTGTTGTCATTGTCAGATAATCAACCGGCTAATTACACTGGATGCCCTCGAAACCCCCTGAACCGGTCTCCACCCCCACCAAAGGATAATTTTTGGGAGGAAACAGCAAGAAGGAAGAAGGAAATGCTCGACGCTGCAAATGAAAAGAGCGATCTGGCTCAACAAGCCCAGAAGCAAATTCCCACCCAAGCTCAGGAGACGTCCTCGTCCCGAAAACTTCAAACGCCGCCCTCGGCAACCACAGAAGAGCCCCAAGCAAGGGATCCCTCCTCGTCTACTCAAAAGTCACTCTCCACAAGTATTCCAACGACCAGACCCTCGGCCAACCCCCAGAATCCCCCTCCATGTCGGAAGTTTTCTCCCAAGTCAACGACCCGGAAGTCTGTGAGATGGTCGGAATCTTCAAGCATTTCATCACAATATCTAAATCTGACAAACCCAGAGGCCAAAGAGCACATGAGCTCCTCGATCTCCTCCAAATCAAACTCCGATTTTAACTTTCACGCCCGCAACGGCCAGCAGACCCCTCAAGCTAATATCTTGGAACGCAGATGGAATTCTTTCAAAAATGGCGGAACTCGTAGATTTCATTCACAGGCATGACCTGGACGTCATCGCCATTCAAGAGACCTTTTTACAACCATGTCACAATTTTAATTTCCCAAGCTACACCACCCACAGAAATGACCGGCTATCACACAGAGGAGGAGGCACAGCGATCTTAATTAAACGAACAATAGCACATCATAGCATCGATCTCCACACGCATGCCATAGAAAATACATCCATTGTAATTGAAGGAAGCAAGAACTTAACAATTAGTAGTATTTACAGACCTCCCAGATCACCTGACCTGGCCATCATCCCAGACCTCTTAAGAATGTTTAGAAATAGGACACGCTGCATCGTCATGGGGGACTTCAATGCCAAGCACAAGACGTGGAACCCCCACAGCAGAGGAAACACCTGCGGAACACATCTTTACAAGTTTTCTAAAGACTGCGGATATTTAATTACTGCACCCACCGAGCCCACCACGGTCCCACACAGCACCAGGAGAAGACCAGCCACCTTAGACTTCGCCATCTCTTGTGGCTTAACCCTCTAAGTGGATACCTTCCTCCTAAAAAGTTATTCCGAAAGCGTTTTACTCTTATTTTGCTATTCCCTTCAAAAACGCAACAGACTTCATTTCTTTCCCCCTTTCAAAACTTGGGAGGTCGAAAGGGGACAATTTTATGACTTGGTTCGGCGTCTTTGTTCAGTGAGAACCAGGATAGCAATCGTTTACAGCTAGCTGTTAAGTTGCCTTGGGCAATCTTGTATGAAAACCGTAGTTCTACTCTGTCGTTTTCCTTATAGATTCAGTCACAGTAAAATTAAAACAAAATGCAGGGTAAAAAAACATGAAATAAATGGCGTGTTAAAAGCTGAAAAATAGTTATATTTTCTTCAAACAAAATTTATTTTTCTGTCATTTTTTAAAAATTAAAAAAAAATATTTTGGTATTGCGATTTGAACCAGAAAAAAGCATCCTGTATTCATTTTTGAATATGAGAGTAAGAAAACGCACTCACTTTCCTGTTTTTTAAAAAAGTTATGAGGTAAAAGAGTAAAGGCCCTATCTTTTTTTTTTTTTTAAACAATAAGACAATAAATGGTGCATATTTATGAAATAAAACAGATCTTTCTCTATTCAATTATATTTTTAATTTAAAATAACATAAAAAATGATTTCAATACTTTTAATTTATTTAAATTAAAATCATATAAATGATATTTTTATGTTAACTGAATATGTTTTTCGGAAAAATCTAAATTTTCATTCCTAGTGCTCTCCTTTTCGAACTCCTTGTATTAAATAAAAATATCTTTTCTACATCGGCATTTGTGATGGACATAACACACATTCAGTCAATAATTTTTAATTTTAATGGGGGATATACTTCTTCAAATGCGCATGACAGTACTTCTAACCATTTTCTACTCAAGTTAAATTTCTTATCTTTCTGTTTCTTTTATTACAAGGGAAAATGTCACACATCGATAACTACATTTTCACACAATTCAGTCATTACAAATTCTATTGTGAGAAGAGTTCTCCCTAATTAATTTTGTGTCTTTCAAAACAGTACAATTAAAACAGTTTTGTTCAGTGAAGTTAACCGACAGTTCCACAATGTATCCATACCAAATTTTAAAAACAATTTTAACATTTTGAAATGTATCCTGTATTAAATATTTTAAGTATACACAAATATTTCCTGCTGTATGGAAGTATAGTATGAGATGTGGTGTGTGGGTTTAAAAGAATGTTTTCGTACGTGTAGATTATTTTTTAAAATTTAAATATCTCTAAAGCTGATCATATAACTGAAAATGAGCCTAATTTTAATGTGTGCTGGTATCAAATTAAAACACTTTACAATATTAAACAACCTATGGGTTTATATTCAATATCAAACTATTCGCAAAATGGTTTATAACTTCTATTCAAATTCTAAAGAAACTGAAATATAAATATATCTTACTGCAGTCAAAAATATTCATAATATGTAAATATCCTATTCCTCCACTTATTTCAGTACATTTTAAAAACTGTAGCTGAATGCAATTTTTTATATTTATAGACGAGGCATAAAAGCTCACACAGTCGTAAAAATGTCTTTATCATTTTTAAATATACTACTATAAAACGTATATGGATTCTAAGATCAGTTGTAAAATCCTAAAAGCTTTTAGAGGAGCTAAAACCATGTAATTTTGGATTGATCAAATTTTTAATATAATACACAAATATACATGTTATTAAGCAAATACATTTGAAAAATCAAACTTCCTTCTGAAATAAACGTAATTGAAAGAAAAATGTTTAATTGCAAATGAGTGGAAATACATGTTTATCTAAGGGGTATCCCCAAAGTGAGGTAATCCTCAAACTTAAAACTCAAACTCAGAGGCACAACAATCCATGAGGAGCAGGAACTACTATGCCCATCATAATATACGTGACCATTGGACGCTGAGGTGCATGAACAGATGTCCTGATTTGGTGGTCTGTCTGAAGAGAGACCTTCAGTGTTTAAAACGAAGCAAGCTTGGTACTCATTTATCGACCCAATATAGCGGGGATGAAAGGCAGAGTCGACCTTGCGCAGCCCGTTAATACAACCCCAGACCTGTGGCGTGGAAGCACTATACATTACCACTCGATCCTCTTCGGTGAAAAATAAAATTAAATGTTAGAATCTTATATAAATCCCTAATGAATGAGGGAGTCCAAACTTTTTTTTTTCATGTAAACTGTTTAGACGGAAATGGTTAATTATGAACATTTCACAAGTTGCAGAAATTAAAATTAACCGTTATAGTTTACATAAATTTTTAAGGGTGCAAAAGGTATATTTCGGCTGCACGAATTAATTTTAAAAGGAATACGGTTACGAAAAAGTAGTACAAATCTATCTAAAGTAGGGTTGGTTACCTTACATATTGTCAAACACAACAATGTATTGGAAGCCAATTCCTCAATTCGTTGTTATAAAAATGTATGGAAAATTACAAGATTTATTTTTGCATTTGTAATTTATATATATATAATATTTCCTGGGAACTTTAAAAAGCTAGAGCGGCATCCATCAAAACCGCGGTTCTCTCTCTGTTTTTCCAGATCGCCCTGACTAAGCCGGCTCTGCCATAGTAAGTGAAAATGCCGGATTTTGTTTGTCAAGATCATTTTATAGCAGACTGCATTTTTCATGTATTTTAGATGGTCGTTTTATATTTTCTACATCAATATCTTAATGTCTGAATTTAAAATTACATAAAATTCTTGACATTCGCATCAATGACCATTATAATTTTTATTAGTATATGAATGTGTCATCACACGATTACATGACTGTTATTAACATATTATTTTAACCATTTAATTAATATTAAGTATAACATAACGCACACAAATTTTCTGAACTTTAAAATAAATATTTCGAAAACTACTTCAGATATACTCAAACTTTTTCATTCCTACGCTTTAGCTTCTCAGTTTTGCTTCTATGTAAAACTTTATTGTATATTCGTCGGCTTTTTTAGTATATTTTTTGCTCTTAGCATGCATTTTTCAACTGAATTGTATGAAATCTTCGAAATATATTAAAAAATACCAAAGAAGCTATATAAAAAAATTTTAAATTTATATTATACTCAAAGAGTTGCTAGAACTTATTGTAAATAATTTTTAACTTTGCGATACATTTTTTTTTCAAAATTTCAAATGGAATTTCTAAGATAAAATTTCTAGCTTTATACGGTCAAGATTTCAAAAAATATCCAGATTTTAATTACTTATTCAGTTAGCCTTTAAAAAAGATAAATGTTGAAGTATTTTGCATAAATAGATATTTTTGAAGAATAATTCGAATGTTTTTGAATAGCTCGAATTTAAAATTTATTTTTATATTTATTTACATGCATAAATGTCTACTGTAAATGTTTCCGTATATTTTTGATTACCATTTATTCAAACATTCAAGTTATAAAAAAAATGTGTGAAAATCTTCATTCATGTTGTCTTTGATGTAAACTGAAGTTCAAGCACTTAAAATTCAAATATAATTCGGTGTATTTTAACAATATATAACCAGGCACTGTACTTAAACTTCCCTGAACACTTAGGCTTTGAAATCTAAAAAAAACTAATAAATCTTAATTTAGTTTTTTTTTTCGTTATTATTTTTATCAAAGTGTAAGAAAATATTTCAAATGATTTGATGAAGTTTAAATTTATTCATTTTTAGTGGTTGGAAAATTGAAAAGGTTCCAAATTTTAAAGAGTTTGGTTTTTTATTAAGTTTTTTCGGTATCTTATAATAAAATAATCATGTTTCAAAATCTGAAAGCATTGATTAAGATAAGAAAAATGAAGCGAAAGAGAATATACTTTAAAAAAGATAATTTGTCTAACTATATAAAATAGCAGATTGCCCTGACACGCCCCAACTTGTTACAGTTTGAAATTAATATGAAACCAAAAGGGAATTGTAACATATTTTACTTATGCGTTGGGACTTTTGAAAACTTTTAAAATACAAGCTAGCAAACAAACACTTCTTGGGTTCTAAAGAAATTTCCCCCCGATTTTTTACGATTGCTCCAGGGTCAAAACACGGGGTTCCCTGCGAGCCATAAAACTTCCTATCAGTGTCCTGTTGTATTGCTTCCTCCGTCCCTCATTATCTTTCAAGATGTTAAACCTTAAAAGAGGGAAAGGATTTTAAAAAAGTGCGGCTAATCCGCTTTTGAAAACGTTACTTGAAGGCAGAAATACCCGTGCAGTTCATTTTCGAAGCATCTTTACACTGACGGAATTTTCCGTGCTATCTGGTTAGAGGGTTAAATGACATCCTTGTCACACGATGACCTCTCCAGAGACCATAACCCGGTCCAATTCATCATTGAAACCACCACCACCAAGCCATACACGCACAATTGCACCGTCTTTACTAATTGGAACCTCTACCAAGAGTTGCTCACCACCTCAATACCAGGAAACCCTGTTATTGCTGACACAGGTGACGTCGAGGAAAAAATTTCCCAGTTTACTAGCAACATCCACCAAGCCGATAACCAAAGCAGCAAATTTAAAGTTATTACGCACGACGTCACTTTCATACCTAAAGCCCTGCGACTAAAAATCTCTGAGAAAAACAGGATTAGGAAACTATGGCAGACCACCCGCTTCCCACCTCTCAAACAAAGCTGGAACAGGCTGCAAAGGCAGATAAAGAATGAAATGAAATCTATTATGAAGAAGAACTGGGACGAAAGGCTGGATGAAGCTAATAACAACAACGACCTCTTGCATAAAATAATTAAAAGTAAAAAGAAAAACCAAATAACGTACCCTCCTCTCCTGGGATATAGAGGACTAGTTTATGGCACGCTGGAGAAGGCAAATTTATTCGCAGATACACTAGAAGAGCCTTTTAAAGAAAACACAGACCCCTATGACAATGAACACATCGAAAAAGTGGAAAGACAAGTTTGCAGGTACCTGAGTAACCTATCGTTTCAGACCCCACCACTCACCTCCCCCGGCGAGGTATGTGAAATAATCCTCGCACTGGAAAACAGGAAGGCCCCCGGAGCCGACCAGGTCAAGAATATAGCCCTCAAATCGCTTCTAATAAACGCCATCACTTTTCTCACAAAAATCTTCAATAGATGTATCATGGATGGTTACTTCCCTGAAGCCTGGAAACACGCTATCATTACCCTCCTCCCAAAAAATGGAAAAGACACAAAATTTGCCATAAATTATAGACCTATCAGCCTACTCTCTACTATAGGAAAATCATACTCAAAAGAATCAACCAGCACGCTGACGCCAACAATTGTATTCCTGATTTCCAACACGGCTTCAGGGAGGAAAGAGCCACTAGCCACCAGCTCCTCCGCCTGACCAACCTGGTAATAGGAGGTTTCAACCAGCACGAAAAAACCCAGGGGTGCCTTCCTCGACGCCGAGAAAGCTTTTGATAGGGTGTGGCACGACAGCCTCATCTACAAATTAATCAAGCTCAACTTCCCAACCTTTATAATCAAGGTAATCAACAGCTACCTCAGAGACCGTTCGTTTCAAGTAAAGATTGCCTCAACTCTTTCAAGAACCGCACCCATATCCGCAGGATGCCCACAAAGGTCAATCCTCTCCCCCATTCTATACAGTCTCTACACCCAAGACTTCCCCACCACGCCAACAGTAGACGTTTGTCTATTCGCTGATGACGCCGCGATAGTCGCTCAGGCCTACAGCCCTGACCTAGTAAGGCATTATCTTCAAAAATACTTAAGAAAACTCCAGATCTGGCTGACAAAGTGGAGAATAAAGATTAACGTATCGAAAAGCCAAGCAATAATTTTCAAAAAAGGTGACTATAGAAGAAAAATACAGAAACTCAAACTATTTGGAAATAGCATCCCATGGACCAAGGAAGTGGAATACTTAGGTGTCACACTTGACAGTAAACTTACATATAAGAATCATCTCAAGAAAATTACCTGCAAATTTAAAAAAACGCTTTTTCCCTACTCCCACTTTTAAATAGAAATTCATCACTGTCACTCCACAGTAAAAGAATTATATACCTACAATATCTTCAGCCGATTTTGACCTACGCCTGCCAGATCTGGGGAAGTGCAGCCCCATCCAACATCAGTTTACTCCAAATAGAACAGAACAAGGCACTTCGAAGTATCATGAATTACCCCAGGTACATCGCAAAGAAGTACCTGCTCAGGGATGCTAGAATAGAACCGATAAACGACAGAATCAGATCGCTTGCAACAGCTTTCCATAACCATGTCACAACGCACCCTAATACATCCATCTCAATCCAGCCGTACCTAATCACTACTGGAAGATGCAATCACCCAATCCTTTCAACGAACCATCAAAGCCATTTCTGATCAGGAGTAGAATAAGATCAAAAAGAAAATCAGGAAAAGAAAAGAAAGAAAAAAATGGGTCAGTCACTCTAGCAAACTTTCAACTTTAAACGCAAAGTAGTTAAACTGCATTGCCTACCCCCCACCGCAGCAGAAAAGAACGGAAAGTTTCACTTCTCGCGATCCCTTCTCTCTTATCAAAAGATTCCACCAAAAACCGTCCAATCCAGCACCCAGAGTAACCCTTCAAGCCCATTAAATGAAAGAAGAACAATAGAAAAAGCTCATCACCATCACCGGAATCAGCCAGCAAAAAATTAAAAATAACAGAAGTATAAACGACCAACCGATTTAGTAACCTCCAGATTGAAGACCCACCCATTAGAAGACGAAGAAGAAGAAAGAGACGAGAACGTCCCCCAAGCCATGCCTCCCAGATTCCTCCCACCTGCCCCGATCACGATTGACAACGTCAACAACACTGCCGCATTCCTGAAACAGCTCCAAAACATGACCAAGGAAAATCTCATGGGAAGAATTATCGGAAAAGGCCTCCGCATCTACCCCCCAAGCATATCACACAATTAGAAGTTTCATTGACCGAGAAAAATTAGAATCCTACACATACCAACTGAACGAGGAGAAAGAATAAAAAGTTGTCATCCGAGGAATGCCTTCTGACATGCCACAACAGCAGAACATTGAAGGGCCCACCGAACTTGGTCTCACAATCAACGACTGCCACGTCATGATAAACTGAAAAACTGGATTACTCATGCCGCTCTACCTCCTCTCCCTCCCAAAAAACGATTCCAACAAGGACGTCTACAATATAACTGAAATATGTAACATGAAAATTAAAATCGAGCCACTTGACAAGAAAACAGGCCCAGCCCAGTGCTTCCGATCCCAGGGGTTTTTCCACAGCTCCAAGTTCTGCACCAGAAACCCGAAATGTGTGAAGTGCGGCAAACCGCATCTCAACAGCGACTGCAAGAAGCCCAAGGACACAGAAGCCACATGCTGCCATTGCCAGGGAAACCATTCCGCAAACTTCTCGGGCTGTCCGAAAAACCCCTTAAACAAGCCCCCATCACCACCTAAAGTAAACTTCTGGGAAGAAAGGACCAGAAAACGGAAAGAGGAAATGGAAGCTAGAAAGCAACAACCCCAAACCTCCATCTCCGCCCCGGTTCCACCAGCAGGCACCAAACCCAAGCCTCAACCAGCGATCACCAGAACTACACCCAAACCACATCCTGGACCAGAAGCAGCGCCGCAACCTTCTTCACCCACGACCTCACAAGAACCCTCACTCACGAGTACCCTAAAAGAACTTCAAAGTCCTAAAGTAGTCAAGCTCCTCACCACGTTAAGAGAAATTGTCAGAATTGCAAACACTGATCAAACAGAGGGTGAAAAGGCCATAGAACTCTGCGAACTCCTCGGAATTAATTTTTAATCCCCTAAATAGAAATAAACTCCACATCGTCAGCTGGAACGCCGACGGAATCCAACACAAAATTCAAGAACTGGAAAACTACATTAACGACAATAGCCCGGACATAATTGCCCTCCAAGAGACTTTTCTCCGCCCCATCATCGACCTCAAAATTCCGAATTATTCAACCTACAGGAACGACAGGCTCACCCACCATGATGGCGGGACTGCCATCCTCGTCAAAAATTCAATTACCCACCACCCCATAAATATTTACACCACTGCTGTCAGCATCACAGCCGTAGAAATCGAAGGACCCACTAACAACATAACAGTATGCTCCCTCTACAGATCTCCTACATCACCCTTCAATAGCTTCATCCCGGACCTCATTAAATTCTTCAGGAATCGAGCACAATGCATTGCGGTCGATGTCTACAATGCGAAGCATTCAACATGGAATCGAAACCGCCGTGGGGACCCTGCAGGAACCAAACTCCTCAATTACGCCAACGCGTGCGGATTTGTTATTTCGGCGCCCACTGATCCCACGAGAATACCCCATCAGCAAAACCACCAACCATCAGTCGTCGATCTAGGCGTCTCCTGAGGACTCAACAACATCGCAGTCGAATCCAGGTACGATCTTTCAAGTGATCATAACCCGGTCCACTTTGTCGTCAAATTCAACTTCAAAACTAGCCACCTCCTAAACTGTAAAACCATCACAAACTGGAATAAATTTCAAGATATCCTCTCCACCACAATAGCCGGCAACCCCCCAATTAACAATACCGAAGAAATTGAAGAAGCAATCAGCAAACTAAACTACAACATCCATACCGCCCTCAACCAGTCAAGTAAATTCAAATCCATGAAGCAGGACTTCACCCTCGTCCCGTACACAACCAGTATGAAGATCAGAGAAAAAAACAGACTTCGCAAACTCTGGCAACAAAACCGCTACCCACCCCTGAAAGCTGAAATAAACCGCCTCCAAAGAGACATTCAAAAAGATCTGCTTAACATCAAACAGCTAGAGTGGGATGACGCCCTCGTCGACTGTAACAACACGAACGACTCGCTACACAAAGAAACCCGTTATCTACCCCTTCCCCTGCTCGGAATCCAAGGCCTAGTCTACGGGACAAGGGAAAAAGCCGACCTGTTTGTGGATACACTAGAAGACTCTTTCGAAGAAAATAGAATACCATACGACGACAAAGTGGACAAAACAGTCAAAAAATTCCTTCGGAATAACATCCTGAATTATCCGCCTTTTACATCCCCCAAGAAATATGCGAAATCATTAAGAAGCTCAAAAATAAAAAAGCCCCTGGACAAGACCAAATAAGAAACATAGTACTGAAATCTCTACCCATCAATGCCATCACTCACCTCACGAAGATAATCAATAGATGCATCATGTATAATCACTTCCCCAAGCCCTGGAAACATGCAATACTGACAATGATCCCCAAATCCGGCAAAGACCAAAAATTTCCCATCAATTTTCGACCCATCAGCCTCATCTCATCCATAGGAAAAATATACGAAAAAATTCTCCTAACAAGAATTGAAAAATACACCCTGGACAATAGTATCATCCCGGACATCCAACACGGATTCCGGAAGGAAACCTCCACATGCCATCAACTCCTTAGAACAACAAACAAAATAATATCTGGATTCAATAGCTATGCAACCACTGGTGGAATTTTCCTTGATGTTGAAAAAGCCTTTGATCGGCTGTGGCACAACGGTTTCATCTTTAAAATGATAAATCTGAACTACCCTCCCTACCTGATACATATAAAAAATACGACTATCTTCATAATAGAACCTTCCAAGTAAAAATTCAAGCCACAATTTCGAAAATAGGCCATATTCAAGCCGGAAGCCGCCTGGGATCCTTGCTCAGCCCGATTCTCTATAACATCTACACCCACGATTTCCCCACCTCTCCACTGGTCGACATCTGCCTCTTCGCGGACGATGCCGCCATCCTCAGCCAACGAGATACCCCGCAGAAAGTAAGAACATCACTTCAGAATACCTCATCAAACTCAAAAAATGGTTAACTCTCTGGTGCATCTCAATCAACAATTCAAAATCAAAAGCAATCCTCTAAAAAAAAGGCACATATAAGAACACCCTCCAACCTCTCAAGCTCTTCAGAAACAACATAGACTGGTACGACGAAGTCGATTTTATCTAGGAGTTACCCTAGATAAAAAATTAACTTTCAGAAGCCATCTTAAGGTATCCGACTACTTGCGACAACTTTTTTTTGAAAAAATGGAGATATGGAGATTTTTTTGTGATTTTTAGATTTATTTGGTATATTTTAAGAAAAAAATCCTAAAATTAAAAAAAGAAAATTTTTTTATTAGTATGAAAATTGGGAAAAACTGGTTAAAATTTACAAAAAATTACATAAACGGGGCCCGCTCTGTAAAAAAATTTTATGAACAAATCCTCAATTTTTCAATTTTGATATGTTGCTTTGTTATTCATGTTTGAAGTGATTTTCAGGATAAGAGATATTTTAATTTTTACAAAAAATAGAGCACTTTATCTTAGTTATTATACGAAATTGCTTAAAAAAACACATAAATTCACATAAGAGACTGTAAATTTTGTAATAATGCAGTGATTTAAAAATATGAAGATCAAAACAATTCTACTATTATACAGAACATACACAAGAAATTTCACTAAATTATTTTCAAAACTTTTTCAGCAATCCTTGTCCCCGTTTGAACATTTTCTGAAAAAACACATTTTGAGTAAAACACATTTTAAAGTTTGAAATACTTTTTTTCTAAATATTAATACTTACATACAGGTTTAAAATTCTCCAGATTTATACGTGACACCTTCCTTTTTCTCAGATAATGCACAGTTCCTTTTTTTTTTTTTAAGTCCTCTGAGTTTTTTTTTCTCTTGTTTTTTGTAGTTGGCAATGAATGTCTCTCCGAGTCGACAATTCTTTCGTCATCAACCTTTGAAAATCCCTTCAGAATGAAATAACCCATTGGGATGTGTAAATATTCCAACACGGAAAGAATCCCTTTAGATCCATCATTGAACTGTAATACAGCCAAGAATGCACCAAATTGTAATGTCAGAAGTTCAACAAAAGTTTCTTTTGGGATTATGCTCCACAAAACACCATTAAAACTTTCATTGGCATTTTGGGTCTTTCCGTGTAAACATTTTTCAAGAAGTGATTGGTCACATAAATCCATATAGGTGGTTTTCACTGTGTTCAATATAGCATTTGGTAAGCCAGCTGTTCTATGTTTATACAGTTTTCCTTCTTGCTTGGCCTTTTGGTATTTACACCATGTATCGGATCCAGAAGGGCATTGTCCCTGCATGGGTTTTTTGTCGGTGGAGCAACAATGAAAAAATGCAGAAATGACTGCAATCTGCATGTTAGACAAATTGCCGACATTACTCCGAATTGCAATTCCAAAATAATTTTGAAGTGTGTCGATGAATTTGTCGGTCAATTTACCTTTTCCGCCTAAGCCTTTTGTAGATTTTTTCAGCTTTCGTAAACGAGAGCCAACTCTCTTCTGCACATGTGCTATGCACTCATATTTAACTACGCTATCATAACCATAAATGTCTTTCACATTATTGGACGCCTTTGAATCCCCATCCCCGTAATAAGACGTATATCGAAGACTGCGGTTTGCTTCAGACCTTTCAAAAATCCTATAAACACCATATTATTTCCATATTAGACGCTGATCCTTTGTGATTTTTACAAAAATGTGACACTACGCATTTTTTGGAGAATCCCGATGTTTTTTCGGTTTTCGTACACACTCGGCAATATTGACTGAGCACTTCAATGTCTAATATTTTTCCAGAGTCCACAGAAATTGTCGAAACACATCCATTCAATGAAGAAGCCACGTTTTTGTCATGTACCATCTACACTAACGCCACACTCATTCGAACATTCTGCAATGGATTTTGCTGACTCCAACATAGAATTGTTTGCAGCTTGTGACGCAGCATGCAGCAACTTAATTTCATGTTGTCTGTATGTACATTTTGACGGATAAGGAATATTCAGCATACTGAACAGTTTCTTTCCAGCTGAAAATCCTTTGAAAATAATTCTCATTCCAAAGACAAAAAGAAGGTTTATAATATTTAAATTATTCACCTTTGATGTAGAAGTGAATCCTTTTGTGAATGAACAGTTCTTACACTTGAGACATAAAGTTGACTGCAAACCAAGTCTTGAGTCTTCAATCAAGTACAGTTCTTGATTGTAACAAACAGGACAAGAAAGAATAGAGAATATTGACATCAGTATTTCGATGTCGAAAATCCTATTACCAGAAAGAGTTTCGGAATCAACATTAAATAAAGTGTCACTTAATCCTCTTCCCAATTTTTCAGAACTAATACTTCCTTCACTAACTTTTTTTTGAGCAGTGCGGAAATTCCCATGAAACTTTCGCTTCTTCTGACGTCTCTTTCGTTCATGTCCCATGGCAGAAACTTAAAGAATACTAAATAAGTAATTTTATAAAATATGAAAATCAAAAATGAACTTATTTCAGTAAAAACTAGAATGAAAAAAAAAGTTAGCAGTAATATCAAACGTTAAGAAGTAAATAAACACATATCCTGAAATTGCCAGATGTGAAAACTTATTTTATAAAGAAAAATAAGTGAGGCTTTTTAATAGCGTTTAAACAAAATATTAAAATATACTTTAGTTCAAAATATATTTTTCAAAAAGTGGAAAGAAACCGAAAAAAACCTTCAGTTTTGGTTTCAGAATCCCACTTCCAGTCGGCAGTTACCAACCGGAAGTGTCATCTGCTTTTACTAAAACAGTTGTAACTTTTGCTCTAGTGAACGGAAAATAAAAAATTTGGTAATTTTATAAAGCTAATAAGTTGGTCTACAAAATAGAATCATAAAAAAATTGTCAATTCTTGACCAAATCCCCGATTTTAGGGTAGTCGGATACCTTAAAAAAATCACATGCAAGTTCAAAAATCGACGTCATGCTCTCCACAAACTCTTATCGAAAAACTCGAAACTATCTCTCAATAACAAAAGAAAAATCTACATGCAATATCTCCTCCCGATCCTGACTTATGCATCACAAATTTGGGGAATAGCAGCCAACAAAAACCTCGCCCGCATCCAAATCCTACAGAACAGAGCACTGCGCCTCATCTTAAACGCCCCCACCTACATCAAACGGATCCATATCCACAAAGATCTAAAAATTCCAGCCCTTACATCCAGAATAAAAAAATTAGTCACCGCATTCTACGACCAAGTTGCCACCCACTCCAACAACCTCATCAACATCCAAGCTGCCATGGACGCCCAGGGTACCCACAACATGCCTATCCAAACAACCCACCTAAGAAGAAGATTCTAAATAGCAAGCAAGTGGCAAGTGGCATGTCAATTACGGAGTACCTGTCCCGAAATGGGACGTACCTCCTCATCAGAATTTTAAAATTAAGAGCCGAATTAATGGGGTTGCATAAATTAAAATTTGAAAGATTTAAATAAATGGGCAGAAACAATTCTGCTGGAACGGCGACAGACGAAGTCTGTCAGCCGGTGGGATCATGCCCGTCAATATTACTGAAGAAGTTTATAGCTAGTTTTCTTATAGTTTGTCCGGAATGTTGCTGATCTGATTGGCCGAGGCCGTTCGCTCGCAGATTAGCCGAGGCCGTTCGCTCGCAGAGAAGTGGACGTGGAAATGGATTGGGTCGATCCGAAAATAAACGACTCGAGACAAGGAGATCTTGAATAAAAATTCAAAGATCTCATGCAAAAAGAGGGGGAGAGTAAAAATTTTGAATAAAAATTTAAAATGAACCAACTTGCACTTTGCCGGTGAGAAAGGGGGGTGGGGGAAGGACTAAAAAGATAGAAAAATAGGACTTTGCGGTTTTAGGAAAAAATGACGCAATGAAGTCATATATGTGATACAATCATGATTAATAATTGATAGAAGTAGATATGGAATGTCCAGTTCTCAAAAATATTAGCGGTCGTTCGAAGGAACGATTTAATTAATGATTGCTGGACGTGAAACGAATTTTAGAAGAGATGATAGATAGATAGTTTCGTGCCTCCATCTGGTGGCCGAAAAGGAAAGCTGAAGCGTGAACACCGCACAATTAAATCCAATGAGGTCACCCTCCCGGATTCCGACCGCGGTGAACATTGCTTCGGAAATTCTAAATAGCATTTCTGACAATCAGCTTTATTAAATCAGATAGTGAAGCGTGGAATAGTATTTTCTAAAAAATGCATGGCATCCATATACAATTGAAAGACAGTGCGTGTGTTACACTGTCTCATTAAATGAGCAATAAAAAGAATCTGTGGAAATGGGTAAATAAAAAAAAATTCAGAAATGTGCTTTATTGCACTTAAAATATGTGTAATATCCAAATGCGGAAGAAAAGTAAAAAAAAAAAAAAATTTTTGAACAGTATTGCAAATAATTTTTTTTTAATGTGCAGAACAAAAATACAAATTAAAACTGTATTATTTTAATCATATTTCAAACTACTTCTTTTTGCCTTTTTTTGGAAGAAAATAACATGTTTTGAGTTATTATACATTTTTGAGCAATTACATTTAAATTTTAGAACGATTTCATCAACCCAGTAGTTGATAGAAAGTTGTGAATCCGTACTTAAAATTTGGAAATAATAAGAGCAAGACTGAGTGGAAAAAATTCCTGTTCGATTCGTGCTGCCATCTGTTAAAGATTTTGAAAAACAAATAAAATAACGTTGCCAGAAAAAATAATTTTTAGGATGTTTGTGGGCAATTACTTGTTTAATTCGTGCTGCCATCTACTAACAATTTTGGCAAGCAAATAAAATATCATTGTTAGAAAAATTAACTTAAAGAAGTATACCTAGCTTCTAATTTTCTAAGTAAATAATGATTCTGTTTTTGTTTTGACAACTAATGTATAGTGATTAATTTATGTGAAGAAATACAAGAAATTATGACTGTGAATTGGCCTCCAAGATCTTGTGATTTAACACCGCTAGACTATTTTCTGTGGGACTATGTAAAGTCATTAGTCTATGCGGATAAGCCACAAACGCTTGACCATTTGGAAGACAACATTTGCCGTGTTATTGCCGATATACGGCCACAAATGTTGGAAAAAGTCATCGAAAATTGGACGGCCAGATTGGACTACATCCGAGCCAGTCGTGGCAGTCATATGCCAGAAATCATATTTAAAATGTAATGCCATAAGTGTATCTTTCTAATAAAAAAATTTCATGTCAATCGAATAATACATCGTTGTTTTATTGCAATTTAAAGTTAAACCTCTAAACTCAATTTAAAGTTTAACCTCTAAAAAAACGCCTTTTACAACCCCCAAATTTTTTTACAAGTTAAACATAGATTTAGTATTATACTGAAATGAGCATTTTTTAAAATTTACATTAACTTTTTTATAAAAATTTTTTATTTGATATATTTCGTGAAAACAAAATTTTTTAATAAACAGAATGTATAAAAAATATATACAAAATTTTGCTTAAAAGCTCATTCTAGTAAATACTGGAACATACAAAGAATGTGTCGTATAAATTTTGGGGACATAAGATATATACTTTCTAAAAAATAGTACATCGATACTTCAAAAATGACATTTTGAGAAAAACACATTTTTATAAAAAAAGCTCACCTTATCAAAACATTCGAGCTCTATATTCCAAATTTTAAGCATTTTTTGAAAATTCAACTTTTGTAGAATTCTTTAAAGTCTTTTTATCTTTCTGACCTCCTTAGTTTTTCGCAAAAATGCATATCTTTCCCTTGTAATCCTCTCTTTGTCGAGGCGTTCCATGCATAATAACGCATAATATCCAGGCTCTATGTTTAATTTTTCAAAATATCTAACATAGTTGCATTCCCTTTATTAAAGGATGCAATATCATATTTTCCAAAGGAAAGTGTTTCTAAGTTCACAAATGTCTTTTTGGGGACACGAGAACAAATAACATTATTAATGCTTTCATTTGGATTCTGCGTGTTTCCATGTAAGCATTTTTTCAATAGCTCTGGATCAGAAAGATGCCTAAAAGTAGGCCTAATGGCTTCCACAAAAGCAACTGGAAGTTTATGTTTGTGGCAGTAAACTTTATTTTACAATTGTGCCTTCTTATAACGGCACCACATTTTAGGACCTGATGCATTGAATCCATGTTGTGGATTTTCATCCGTTGATATTTTGTGAAGAAACATATACCCATATACCTTGTCGCATATCCTTCACACTTGATAAATTTCTTCGAATGGCAAGACCCTAATATGTTGGTAATCGGTCAATAGATGCTTCCGTTAATCTATTTTTTCCCATAATGCCTTGCCATCTGACAATTTATGACCTCTCATCTTTGCTTTGAAACGTCGGGGGAGATCCCATCCGTTTCAAAACAGGGATTTTACACTCAAGTTTCGTGATCATACAATTATCACCGTATAGTTTATTCTTCACGATGTTATCAAAAGCTTTGGAGTCCCAATTTCCTAAATATTTCGTGTAACGCACATCATAGCGTTGAACAGAGCGCTGAAATATCGATAGAGCTTTATTGACTTCCATTCTTCCACTGTAGCCGTCGAAGTTCTTCTTGCAGACCGGTACAAGTTTCTTTTTTATCTTTGCAAACACAGTGTTTAAAAAATATATCTCAGAGTCAATTACCTTTGGTGTGTCCATACTCGTAACTGTTACGACACCATTCATCGAAAAATATCCTCTCTTCTGCCATATTCCATCAACCGCCACAGAAATGTCTCTAATATTTTTGTTTTCTTGTACAGCTTCTTCTACGGCATCTTTCATCGTTAAGTCGCACACATCCTTGGTTGCACCTAACAGTATTTTCTTGTATTTCGAGAACTTTGTCGGTGGGGGTGGTAGCTTCTGCATCGTGTAGCTTCTGCATCTTTCCTTATGCATCTCATTGCATGAACAAGCCTGGTGTTTATTTCGTAGGTGCTGGGATTCCCAATTTCAGCTCTGCACTTCTTGGAGGAGCAAAACTTGTCTCTTAAATGAAAAAATCACAGAGTATATAAAGTTCAACAGCTCCGCCAGAACAATTTTCTTCACAGAAAAGGTCAAGTCCTGTTGCTCCAAGCTGTAAACATTTGACCGCTTTAGAAAACACACCAGCTGAAACATTGATATTCAGAATAGCATTTTTAAACCCACGTGTTTAACCCTCTAACCGGATAGCACGGAAAATTTTGTCAGTGTAAAGATGCTTCGAAAATGGACTGCACGGATTTTTCTGCCTTCAAGTAACGTTTTCAAAAGCGGATTAGCCGCAATATTCTGAAATCCTTTCCCCCTTTTAAGGTTTAACATCTTAAAAGATAATGAGGGACGGAGGAAGCAACACAGCAGGAGTTTTATGGCTCGCAGGGAACCCCGTGTTTTGACCCTGGGGCAATGTAAAAAATCGGGGAGAAATTTCTTTACAACCCAAGAAGTGTTTCTTTGCTAGCTTGTATTTTAAAAGTTTCCAAAAGTCCCAACGCATAAGTAAAATATATTACAATTCCCTTTTGGTTTCATATTAATTTCAAACTGTAACACAAGTTGGGGCGTGTCAGTGCAATCTGCTATTTTATATAGTTAGACAAATTATCTTTTTTTAAGTATATTCTCTTTCGCTTCATTTTTCTTATCTTAATGAATGCTTTCAGATTTTGAAACATGGTTATTTTATTATAAGATACCGAAAAAATTAATAAAACACCAAACTCTTTAAAATTTGGAACCTTTTCAATTTTCCAACCACTAAAAATGAATAAATTTAAACTTCATCAAATCATTTGAAACATTTTCTTACACTTTGATAAAAATAATAACGAAAAAAAACTAATTAAGATTTATTAGTTTGTTTTTTTTTAGATTTCAAAGCCTAAGTGTTCAGGGAAGTTTAAGTACAGTGTGTGTGTGTGTGTGTGCCTGGTTATATATTGTTAAAATACACCGAATTATATTTGAATTTTAAGTGCTTGAACTTCAGTTTACATCAAAGACAACATGAATGAAGATTTTCACACTTTTTTTTTTAACTTGAATGTTTGAATAAATGGTAATCAAAAATATACGGAAACATTTACAGTAGACATTTATGCATATAAATAAACATAAAAATCAATTTTAAATTCGAGCTATTCAAAAACATTCGAATTATATATTGTTCAAAAATATCTATTTATACAAAATACCTCAACATTTATCTTTTTTAAAGGCTAACTGAATAAGTAATTAAAATGTGGATATTTTTTGAAATCTCGACCTTATAAAGCTAGAAATTTTATGTTAGAAATTCCATTTGAAATTTCGAAAAAAAAATGCATCGCGCAGTTAAAAATTATTTACCATAATTTTTAGCAATTGTTTGAGTATAATAAAAATTTCAAATTTTATTATATAGCTTCTTTGGTATCTTTTAATATATTTCGAAGATTTCATACAATTCAGTTGAAAACCGCATGCTAAGAGCAAAAAATAATTTAAAATAGTTGATGAATATACAATTACAATAAATTCTTACATAGAAGCAAAACTCAGAAGCTAAAGCGTAGGAATAAAAAATTTTGAGTATATCTGAAGTAGTTTTCGAAATATTTATTTTAAAGTTCAGAAAATTTGTGTACGTTATGTGTTATACTTAATATTAATTAAATGGTTAAAATAATGTGTTAATATTAGTCATTTAATCGTTTGATGACACATTCATATACTAATAAATATTATAATGGTCATTGATGCGAATGTCAAGAATTTTATGTAATTTTAAATTCAGACATTAAGATATTGATGTAGAAAATATAAAACGACCATCTAAAATACATGAAAAATGCAGTCTGCTATAAAATGATCTTGACAAACAAAATCCGGCATTTTCACTTACTATGGCAGAGCCGGCTTAGTCAGGGGCGATCTGGAAAAACAGAGAGAGAACCGCGGTTTTGATGGATGCCGCTCTAGCTTTTAAAGCTCCCAGGAAAAATTATATGTATATAAATTACAAATGCAAAAATAAATCTTGTAATTTTCCATACATTTTTATAACAACGAATTATGGAATTGGCTTCCAATACATTGTTGTGTTTGACAATATCTAAGGTAACCAACCCTACTTTAGATAGATTTGTACTACTTTTTCGTAACCGTATTCCTTTTAAAATTAATTCGTGCAGCCAAAATACACTTTTTGCCCTCTTAAAAATTTATGTAAACTATAACAGTTAATTTTAATTTATGCAACTTGTGAAATGTTCATAATTAACCATTTCCATCTAAACAGTTTACATGAAAAAAAAGTTTGGACTCCCTCATTCATTAGGGAATTATATAAGATTCTAACATTAATATTTATTTTTCACCTAATAGGGTCGAGTGGTAGTGTATCGTGCTTCCACACCTCAGGTCTTGGGTTCTATTAACGGGCTGGGCAAGGTCAACTCTGCCTTTCATCCCCACTACATTGGGTCGATAAATGGGTACCAAGCTTGCTTGGGGTCTTAAACACTGAATGTCTCTCTTCAAACAGACCACCAAATCAGAACATCTGTTCATGCACCTCAGCGCCCAATGGTCACGTATATTGGGATGGGCATAGTAGTTCCTGCCCTCATGGATTGTTCTGCCACTGAGTTTGAGTTTTAAGTTTGAGGTTTGCCTCACTTTGGGGATACATCTTAGATAAACATGTATTCCACTCATTTTGATTTTTTAAATGTATTTGCTTAATAACATGTATATTTGTGTATTATATTAAAATTTTGATCAATCCAAAATTACATGTTTTTTGCTCCTCTAAAAGCTTTGAGGATTTTACAACTGATCTTACAATCCATATACGTTTTATAGTAGTATATTTAAAAATGATAAAGACATTTTTACGACTGTGTGAGCTTCTATGCCTCGTTTATAAATATAAAAAATAGCATTCAGCTACAGTTTTAAAATGTACTGAAATAAGAGTGGAGGAATAGGATATTTTTACATATGAATATTTTTGACTGCAGTATGATATATTTATATATTTCAGTTTCTTTCCAATTTGAATAGAAGTTGTAAACCACATTTTGCGAATAGTTTGATATTGAATATAAACCCATAGGTTGTTTAATATTGTAAAGTGTTTTATTTTGATACCAGCACACATTAAAATAAGGCTCATTTGCAGTTATATGATCAGCTTTAGTGATATTTAAATTTTAAAAAATAATCTACACGTACGAAAACATTCTTTCAAAACCCCACACCACATCTCATACTATGTCTTCCATACAGCAGGAAATATTTGTGTATACTCAAAAAATTTAATACAGGATACATTTCAAAATATTAAAATTGTTTTAAAATTTGGTATGGGTACATTGTGGAACTGTCGTTTAACTTCACTGAACAAAATTCTTTTAAGTGTACTGTTTTGAAAGACAAAATTAATTAGCGAGAACTTTTCTCACAATAGAATTTGTAATGACTGAATTGTGGGAAAATATAGTTATCGATGTATGACATTTTTTCTTGTAATAAAAGAAACAGAAAGATAAGAATTTAAACTTGATTAGAATATGGTTAGAAGTACTGTCATGCGCATTTGAAGAAGTATATCCCCCGTTTAAATTAAAAATTATTTACTGAATGTGTGTTATGTCCATCACAAATGCCGATGTAGAAAAGAATTTCTTATTTAATACAAGAAGTTCGAAAAGGAGAACACTAGGAATGAGAAAATTTAGATTTTTTCCGAAAAATATTCAGTTAACATAAAAATATCATTTATATGATTTTAATTAAAATAAATTAAAAGTATTGAAATCATTTTTATGTTATTTTAAATTAAAAGTATAATTGAACAGAGAAAGATCGGTTTTATTTCATAAATATAATCATCGTATGTATATCACTGTATGCACCATCTATTGTCTTATTGTTTAAAAAAAGACATAGGGCCTTCGCTCTTTTTACCTCATTACTTTTTTAAAAAAAACAGGTGAGTGAGCATGTTTTCTTACTCTCATATTCAGAAATGAATACAGGATGCTTTTTTCTGGTTCAAATCGCAATACCAACATATATATATACATATATATATATAAATATTTAATTTTTAAAAAATGACAGAAAAATAAATTTTGTTTGAAGAAAATAGAATTTTTTTTAACTTCTAACACACTATTTATTTCTTTTTTTCCACCCTTCATTTTGTTTTAGTTCTACAACGCACGTCAATTGTCTAACATTCCTTTACATGCCCTTACATTGCCATTACGCTTACTCTAAGATCCTATATTTATCCTATATTATTTGCATCTCTTCACTTCTCGTTTCTTGGATTTGGTTGGAAAAGAGTTGCCATTAATTCTGCCCCAAAGAACCCAAAGGACTTGTTAAAGAAAAGAAGCGTAAGACGCCACAAACTTATATAACTACTTATGTACTTTAAAGACATATTTGGACTTCCATCTGGATTCTTTGCTCACTATACAATGCTCAAGGTCAGTTACCCTGAAATGAGAACATCTTCAAGTAGTGTGTAGAAACAAACATCTATAGTACATACAAATGCGATAATTTTTAGATAACATTTTCATATACATCAATTGAATCATCTGGTACCTTAACATTCACAGTCCATAATGCTGCGCTTGTTAGTATAAAATGTTAGCTCTGCCTAATTACGCCGCGTCCCAAGTCACCAGATGTGAGACAAAATATACACATACATATACATACAATTTCAACATTTTTCAAAAATAAAATAAGCAACCAAAGGAATTGTCGCATCTTATCGAAGTCATACATAGAAGTTAACAAATGCATTTTTACAAATGTTTTCTCCATATTTATGCAAAAAAATTAATACAAAAGCTGATTTTTCTCATGAAGAAAATACACACTCATTGTAGTGTCCACTTTTGCTTGGTTTCTTAAGTTAAAAATCCTCCCGTGACTTGCTTCATTGCAGTAATTCTTCCGATCACTTGTTTGAAAGGAGATAAAAAGAAATGATACAACCTGATATTTTTCCTTGTACTTCATTCGCTCCTATCCACCGGATCTCTGTCTAAGGCTTCCATACTGAGGTTCCTTCTCCTGATGCTGTTCTGTGGGATACTGTCAATTCCAATGCTCCTCTGGTTTTCCTTTGTGCTTCTTTACACGGCTGCGTAGGTAGTAAGGACAAGCTCTCACTGCTGTCGCTTGTTCATACCGGACTGGTCTCCTCTGGGGTACCCTTTTGGTTCCGCTCGTAGTTGTCCTGGTCTCCAAGGCCTTTTCGTATTGTTCGGTCTTGTCATGCTTCCTCCCTCCTGTAGGTGGCTTGCCCTGCCTGGAAGTTTTTGATGTGAGGGACCTGCAATTGACTGTGATCCCTGGGAGGGGTTATTAGGTCTTCTATATTTATAATTTCGAGATGGAACCGAGGAAGGAATTGCTCTTTTTTCCCCTGTTTTGATTCAGGTGTTGGTCTTTTCTGGTGCCTATTTTCGGACCTCTGCAGAGATCTTTTTCTGCAAATTTTGGACCTCTTTAAATTTTTCCTGTCCACTGACCCATTTAATCCTACTTTACGTTTCAATCTCGGATCCTCCCATCCATCATTACCCTTATTTGAGATATACGACCTTTACTCTCGTCACTCGAGGTTTTACTAGATCCTTTAAATTTTCCTGGGTGCTATCTATTTGAACCATTACTAGACCTCTGTCCCTCATATGGTGTCTCAACATGACTATCCGAACTAATCGTGCCAGATTGTCGTGGACAGTACAGTCGCACCTGGTCGATATCAACTGTGACCCTTTTACCTTTCTTCCAAATGATTAAATTGTTATTTCGAACCTCCAACACTATATGGCCCTTCAAACTCAGGCATAAACTTTCCGACCACTCTCCTATCCGCAGCCCTTATAAAATGAGTTTGTACCAACACCAAATCATTTACTTAGACTTTAACTTCTCTCCTTTTCCGATTATAATATTTTTCTCCATTTTCGTGTTGTTTCCGCATATTCTGCCTTGCTTCATCGAATAATTTCTCAATGTTTCTCCCTACATATTCAGCACCCTATGCGAGATTTATGAATTTACTAAAAGGTGTTACAATTTTTCTACCTAAGAATAACTCAGCCGGCGTTTTATTTGTTGCCTCATTAACTGATGTGCGCAGCGCAAAAACGAACTCATAAAGTAATCGATCCCAGTTTTCATGATTTTCTTCTACAAAACAGGCTATCATCTGGACAAAATTGCGATTAACTCTTTCCGTTAAATTCGTCTTTGGCCTGTATGTTACCGTTTTCATATGTTTTATGTCTGACCTGTGATATAAGTATTCAAATACCTCGGATATAAATTGGGGGCCGTTATCACTAATTAAAGAAATCAGAGCTCCGTAACGTGAAATATAATTTTCGAAAAGGGCGTTAGCTATGGCCTGGGCCGAAGTTTTTCGTAAAGGAATAAGCTCACTCCACTTAGTAAAGTGTTCAGTTATTGCCAATAAAAATCTTTACCTTTCGGGTCGGGATACGGGGAAGGGGCCTCATAGGTCAAACGTTACGATTTAATTGGGTAATTCGATGCTATCGGAATTAGGCGACCTCCTGGTAGCACGTTTTTGTAATTAAATTTTTGACACCCATCACAGGTTGATACATTTCCAAATATATATTTCCTCATATATGGAACATAACATGTATCGCGTAATTTTAAATACGTCTTCCTCTTTCCTACATGGCCTGCTAATGGTAGATCCTGAAATCCTTTCATTATTGCTTCCCGAAGCGATCTAGGAATATACACTCTTAGTTCTCCAAGAGTTGTAGAATATTTCGAGTAAAAGAGTAGGCCGTCGATTAATTTAAAATCCTGGGACCAACCCTCGCATACATTAACGGAACCGTCGTCTGGGTTTTCTAAGTAACAATACATGTGTCCTAACTCAGGATCTTTCCTTTGCTCTCGAATGAACTGTTCTCGGAGTTTAAGGCGAGGGCTAGAAGAGCTGCGAACGAAATTTTTGATCCATCCAAATTGCCTACTGGATTTCTAGATAAAACGTCCGCTAAAACGTTTTGGTCCCCCGGGCGATGTTCCCATTCTATATTGAACTCGGATAACTTGAGTGCCCATCTAATTATCCGACTAGATAAGTTTTTCCCATTCGTTAGCTTTGTTAATGCCGCGTGATCTATGATTACCTTCACCGGCAAGGATGCAAAATAAGTTTTAAACTTATTTAAGAGCAGTCGGTATGGTAAACACCTTCCAAAAATCAATTTTGAGATTTTGATATTTCTCAAATCTCCAAATTAAGCCCTTTCCAATGATATAACATACTAGTCAATTTTTGAATTAGAAGTATTTTGAAATTTTTTTAAAAAAATAATCAACTGATTTGCCACGCCTACTTTGACAGATAGAAATATAAACATATTGGCCTTTTAAAACTGGGATGCTCTTGCAAAGCCATTATCTGTTTTATTTATTCCCACAAAATTAACTGTAGAATAACTGCAAGTGTAACTGTTAGGGTTGTTTACCTATTTTTGGTGCTTTCGAACACGTTTTGATTGAGCACTTGTCGTTTATTGATACTTAAAATTTCTGAAATTTTGAAATGCCAAGAATGCAAAAAGTTTTCAAGAAACGCAATGGTAAGTATTATCCACGTAAGAATACTATTAATAGTAAAGTAAGTACCACTGATAGTAAAATTAAATGCTCAAGCTGAACATGCACATGATTCAAAGCAATCATGTGCAAAAGAAAAGAAAATTCCCAATTTAAATGAAGAGTTTTTCTTCTTTTGGTGATAGCGTAGGTATTTTAAATGCAATCATGAATTTGAATATTCTTGCTTTTGTTTTCAAGAATGAAGTTCACTGTAAAATGTGCAACAGTGGTTTAGACATGCAAGTTTTTTTTAAAGGTAAGTCTGGACTGGCTATTACGTTTGTCCTGAAATGTTTTGCTTGTCCGTATCGTGTAGAATTCTCTTCTTCAAATTTTCATGAAGAAACACAAATTGCTACAATAAATACCAGGTTTGTGTATGCTATGCGTTCAATTGCAAAAGGTGCAGAAGCAGGGAGAATGTTCTGCGGCGTAATGAATCTTCCGCAACCACCTACAAGGTTTTCTCCTTACGGTAAACGAATTTTAAATGCTGCTAAACTTGCTTATGATAATTCAATTCAAAATGCTACGAAGAAAGCTATTTGTGAAAATGAAGGTAACAAAAATATAGCAGTAGCTGTAGATGGGACATGGCAGAAGCGTGGTTACACATCCTTGAATGGTATAGTTACTGTGACCAGTATTGATACAGGTAAGGTGATAGATGTTGATATTCTTTCGAAATATTGCGCTTGTAAAAACTTGCCTTTTCATGAAAAGGATTGTAAAAGGAACAACGTTGGATCGAGTGGAGCGATGGAAATCCAAGGTGCGTCTAAAATTTTTCAACGGTCATTATCTTTACATAATGCCCGATATATTACGTACTTAGGAGATGGGGATTGCAAAGCATTTGATGAGGTAAAAAAGAAAAACATTTATGGAAATGAATATCCAATTGAAAAATTGCAGTGTATTGTCCATGTAATATGTGAAGCGCATGGGAACAAGATTACGCCGATTAAAAGCTCAATTGAAAGGGCAAATCTTGTCAGACGGTAAGTGTTTAAGTGGGACTGAACATGAAATTGATAACTTGCAGTCATACTATGGATCAGCTATTCGGAGAAATCACAGCAGTGTTCAGAATATGCTGCAAGCTATCTGGGCCATTTTTCTGCCTAAATTATCAACTGATGAATATCCTCAACATGGTTTTTGTCCCATCGGGGAAGATTCATGGTGTGGATTTAAAAAGGCTGAAGCATCAGGTAAGTCTTACAAACATAAAAACAGTCTTCCGGTCGCTGTTGTTGAAGCAATGCATCCTATATTTAGAGATCTTTCCCATCCTGATCTGTTGAAAAAATGTTTGCATGGAAAAACACAAAACCCGAATGAAAGTTTTCATAATGTCATTTGGTCAGGTGTTCCCAAAGCAACATTTGTACAGATTGAAACACTTTCACTTGGTGTTTATGATGCTGTTTGTTCCTTTAATGATGGTAATGTATCGAAATTAAAAATGCTTCAAAAAATGGGCGTAGAACCAGGGGAATGTTCAGTAAGTGCCATGAAACTTCTCGATACGGAAAGACTAATGAAAGCAATTTATGCTTTTTCTGGACGCTCGAAGAAAATTAGAAAAGATCAAAGAAGAAAAGAAAGAAAGAAGAAGATAATATTAAGAAAAATAAGGGGAAAACTGGCTACAGTGCAGGATCTTTTTGACAAGGTAAAAATTTATACAAAAGCTACTGTTTTTTTAATTAATATATTTTTCAAGTAGTCTGTTCTTTTTTCTTTAAATCTACTGTATGCATGAACTGGAGACTTTTATTATATATTTCATATATAATGTGTTGTGTGTTCTTATTCTTTATACAAAATTTTTTAAATATTTCTTTGACATTTTTCACTAATGAACACATGTCGAAAATTACGATTTTTATAACCTTTTCTATAAAAAATTGAACGAAATTTTTATATTTTAAATGTATTGTGTTTTTTATTCTTTATGCAAAAATTTTTAAATATTTCTTTAAATCACATGTCGTAACACGAAAATGCATGAATTGTGTATTCTTTTTTTTTTTTTCAATAAATCTTTGAATACTAAATTTTTATATGAAATGTATTGTGTGTTTTTATTCTTTATGCAAAATTTTTAAAATATTTCTTTGACATTTTTCACTAATGAGCACATGTCGTAACACAGAAAATGACGATTTTTATTAAATTGTATTCTTTTTTCTATAAATCTACCGTATGCATGAGCTGGAAATTTTTACTATATATTTCATATGTATTGTGTGTTTTTATTCTTTATGTAAAATTTTTTAAATATTTCTTTGACATTTTTCACTAATGAACACATGTCGTGACGCAGAAAATGACAATTTTTAATAAATTGTGTATTCCTTTTTCTATACTTCTACTGTATGCATGAACTGGAAATCTTTACTATATATTTCATATGTATTGTGTATTTATACAAATTTTTAAGATTTGGTGTTCAATAGTTTCTTAGTAAAAGGTTTATAAATATCTAAAAATGCAATGCCTTTTTTCGTTCACATAGCTTGTTACATATGTAAAAATACATAAATTTCATGTTCAAGAAATCTGTTTTTATGTTTTTTTTTGTTGTTTTGAATACCATTTACCAAATATTTAAAGAAAATTTTTAATTCTGCTGCTGTAAAACATTGTGTTAACAGGTGAATATATAAAACACTAATGAAACTTTTCGAAATAGTGTGTATAATCATGTATTACCAAAGCCATATTTTCATGTATTGCCACATTTTCACATGGTATTTATGATACTTTATAGTCAAAATTTGATGAAAGTAATGTATCAGAACTGAAAATTCCTCAAAAATTGATACAGAATTTGAGTAAAAGAATCAAACGCTAAAAAATACCTCGACAGCTTAAAAGTGAAAAATGATATAAATGTATTTTCTGAGAAATCTAAGTATAAGAAAAAACTAAAAAGCCTTAAAAGTAATGGAGAATAAGCTAATATTTAATAAAATAGGGCAAATACATGTTGTAATTCAGTATTTTTGTGATCAAGTGCTTTTTTACACTAAAAATTCAATTATCTCAAAATGGTTGTTTTCAAACTACGTGTACAGTTTTCTCAGAATCTACAGAATGAGTGCTCATGCAATTTTTACTGCACATAAATAATATGTAACTCTATATACTAAGGTTATTTTTTTTGGAGATTTTTCTGAAATATTTTGCTGAAAAGCAGTTATCGTAAAAAATTTGACAGTTTTCAAAAATTTCAAAGTGATACTTTTACGATGAATTTTTTTGAAAAAAGTAAACAATATATTTTAAATATATTTACCAGTATTTAAATAAAAACGCCTAATTAATATACAGACAAAATTTGAAGTTTATATATTTAACAGTTTCTGAGAAACTGGTTCCTAAAATGGCTCCATTTAACATTGTCGGTATAGGCCCTACCGACTTCCCTTAATGCCCATATCACCGCCAAACATTCGCGCTCAGTAACAGTATAGTTTCGTTCCGCTTTATTGAGGGTTCTAGATGCAAATGCAATAGGTCTGTGGTTTTGATTAAGCATAGCTCCAATTCCGACCCCACTAGCATCAGTAAATAAGTTAAACTATTCTGTAAAATTCGGCAACTGTAAAACTGGTGCCTTTGTTAATGCTCGTTTTATCTTATCAAAAGAATCCTGTGCTTCTGTCGATCAAAAAATTTAGCCCTCTTTTTCTTTAACCAATATAATGGTTCACATATATCTGCATATTTGGGTATAAACTTCTGATACCATCCCGCTATCCCTAAAGACTTCGACACTTCCTTACTATTTTTAGGAGGTTTCATTTCTGTGATTGCCTTGACTTTACTATTGTCGGTTTTGATCCCTTCCTTACTAATTATGAGACCTAAATACTTCAATTTGTCACGTGCGAAGTGACAAATTGAAGTATTTAGGGTTAGCCCTGCGTCTCGCAACAATGTAAATACTTGATTCAAATGGTCTAAGTGTTCATTAAACGATGGAGATGTTATAATAACATCATCCATATAAACCCTCAAGAAACACACAATAACAGGTTTTAATATAATGTCAATGGCCTTTTGGAAATTTGACGTGGCCCTTAAAAGGCCGAAAGGTATTCTGAAGAATGTAAAGGTGCCATTGCGAGTTATAAACGCGGTTTTCTCGATATCTTTTGGACTAGATGCCAATGGAAAATAACCAATTTTTAAATCCAATGTCAACATGATGCCGGTAAACGGAATGTTTGTGATTAGATCATCAATCACCGGTAATGGATATCGGGGGTATTTAGTTATGGCATTAAGTTTGCGATAATCAATCGTGAATCGATACGCCTCTGGAGAATCTGGAGGAAGGCCATTATTCTTGCACGTTAAAACTACTGGTGACGCGTATGGGGATTGAATAGGACGGATCTTACCCTCTTGCAATATTTTCTCAATTGGATAATCGATTATTCCTTGTTTGACCCTGTCATATCCGTAGGGCCTTACACTACCGGTCCCTTGTCCCCAGTATCGATTTCATTGTATAAAACATGAGTTAACCCCGGCTGATCTGAAAATAGCCCTTTAAAAAATTAAATAAATTCCTTAATTTTTCCTTTTGCCCTTCACCGAGCTTTGTATCTGATAGATCGGCTTTTCCATTTTTGGCAACTATTTAATTTGGTTATCTGGAATGATCAGAGATTTCTGATCGAAATCTAAAGTCAACTTGGACTCCTTCATTAAATCAATGCATAAAATGCATTGGTACTGCATATTGTTAAGAATGTGAAATTCCCAGGTTTTCTGAAATTTCTCGGATCCGAATCTGTAATTCGACCCGACCTAAGTGACAACATGGGGCTCCCTGGGCCGTAACTACTCTATGTTTCGTCTTTTGACGAGGTCGATACGAAAAATATTTGCGATAGACCTCCTCTGATATGAAAGATTTCTCCACCTCCGTGTCCCAAAGGGCTGTAATAAATGTTTCATTTAAAAGAATAAGGACATACGGTAAATCTACTGGAGTCATTCGTAATAAGGATACCCTAATACTTAGGTGTTCCGTATCTGGATGATTTTCCGTACATCGCGATCGATCACCCCCATACTCGCATCGATTGCTTAAAAGTTTAAATACCTGTTTCGATCATTCTAACCCCTGAAAGCACTATTCCTCGAACCACCTTGTCGACTGCCTTGATTGTGGAATCGATGATCCAATTGACCACCTCGGCGTCGACCATCGTATCTCTGATTATCCTCAACACCTTGACTCTCAAATCTATTGAACTCTCTCCTTGGATTACTATTGTCCGCGTATCTATTGTTACTTTCGATTCCTTCCAATTTTCCTGTCGATTCCTGTTAGGGAAACGATTGTTCTCGTTTGGTTTTATATCTCGGAATTCCCAACTCGAACATCTGATCTTTCTATTTAGAAACCGTTCCTCATACTTATCAATTATTTGTAGGACGTTAGATGTGGTTAGCGAATGCCTAACCTCTACATAATCTAAAATCTGAGGTTCTAACCTACTATTAATACGATCGATCCATTTTTCCTCCATCATTTCGAGTTTTAAGATTTTGTGAATCTTCAACAAATCATACACAAAGCCAGAGGGTTTTTGGTTATGCTTTTGAGATGATAAATAGAAATGCGTTTCTATTTCCGACCTATTTCTAACCACGGGAAACTGTTCTGACAACGCTTGCTTTAAGTGCGTGTAATCTGTGGCTTTGTCTTCAACAACGCTATAACCTAGAACCTCAAACCAATCTAGTACCCGTCCTGTGAGATGAACCTTTAATTATGCACAAGCTAGTTGTGTGGGTACCTCGTAATATGTTAAGTTATTATCTATATTTTCCAAGAATTCTACCACGTTCTCCACCCCCGAAAAATACTGCTCAGTGATGATTCGAAAATTAGATCCGACTCTAAACTCGGGATTTACTCGTTGGGCGTCACTGTGGAGACCCCCTGTGTCTCACCTTGAACACCAAGATTAATTTGAGGCAAAGAACCACTAAGAGAAATTTTGAATAATAATATTTATTTATTATTACAATTTTTCTCAAAAAAATTTCTGATAACATATTATACTATTATGTTACGTCACTTAAAGGGGTTTACTTTTATATTAAATTAAATTACTAATAATGCAAATAACTAAGCTCAAGATCAAGTAAGGTCTACCGAAATAGGAGATTCGAGAAATACACGTACTCGAATTATATATATATATATATATATATATATATATATATATATATATATATATATATATATATATATATATATATATATATATATATATATATATATCTTTCATTAACTTTAACTAAGTCGCTCTACTAACACTTATTTTAAGCGTACGTAACTTATATTTACCGCTGGCTTATATCAGCTTTTTGGTGCGTCTAGCAGCACGACGTCTTCACAAATCTAATCTCCTTGAATTTTCTAAAAATGCGTTTAAAGTTACTGGCTCAATAGCCTTCCATCATCTACCTTGCTAGCTTACAATGCTCAACTTAAATACCTTATCTATTTTGCATATCCCGTTCATCTTTTTGGAGTAGATTGGAAATAAACGCGAATTTATATATTCCCTAAAAAGACGCCTAAGAAGATTAGTGGAAAGGCTCCTTACAGATTCGTCACAAATTAATAAAGATTAGAAAAGTGCAAAAAACAGTATAAACACTACATATTAAATTTATTTAATTTTGTTACTTACTTTTGAAACTTCTCTTCCTGCTTTCTTATTTGTAGAAGATTCCCCGGCTTTTCCAAATTTTCGTTTCTCAATATGTGTTCCAGACATCATCAATTTTTTTTCTCTTTGAATACAGTCTGACGCAATACTAATGAACGAAATGAATCTTGAACTAAGATGTGATAAGGGTGTAAAGCATATTGACCGAATTACACTTGAGCGGAGTTCGCTGAGTGGTTGAAAGCAATGTATCCATTCGCTCTAAGCATTGAGATAATTTCTGACGTAGAATTCAGTCACCGTCTTGTAGAATGAAGATCAGACTAGCTAAGACAAGTTAAATCGTAACCCGATCACGCTGAAGACGAGTATACAACGGCACATATAATACAACGGCACATTTTCTGAATAATCAATTTACTTTGTATCTTTACTGTATGTGTAATCATTATATTGAATTAAAATTTATATATTATTAAAATGATATAAATTAAATATTTTTATTTCATTTTAATTAAGAAAATGATTTTAAAACATGTCACCATCTACTTCACCTGCAAAATTAAATTCATGCGTTTATAAACATAAGTTTTCTTCAGGTCTGTAAGATTTCATAGGATAATGGTTACCGTAACTGGAAAACTATTGTCCTATGGAGACATTTTGATCTGAGGCCGTGAGTTTGCATCTGGATTTATAATTATTTTTTTGATTTGAGCCTTACTTACTTCAATCATTTTAAAATCCATAATTAGAGTATATTTTAATGTATAGGTGGAACCATCAGCGCACGTTTAACATTCCCATACTTCAATTTTTTGCACATTCTTTTCTTAAAAGCAACTCAACTTAGCAATAGGAGAAAACATTTCAACTCGCCCCCTCAACTCGAAAACCAAAACCATAACAGGAGAAAAACAACTAAACTAAAAGCGGGAGAAAAGCAATTCAACTCAGCAGCAGGAGTGAAACAACTCATTTCTGTGCCGCCAGCACACTATAGTAGGAGAAAAACAACTCAACTCAGCAAAGAGGAGGGAAGCAACTCCACTTAGCAGGAGGAGAAAACAACTCAACAGAAAGAGAAAATTAATTCAACTCAGCAGCAGGAGCGAAACAACTCAACTCTATTCCACCTGCAACCGTAGAATTGGCTTTATATAGTAGAATCGGCTACTTATGTACAGATGTATATGTGGGTTTATTGAAAATATAAGTTAAAATGATTTCTTAATTTTAATACTGGAAAATATACTATATTAGGAGATATCCTACTCTCTAAATACATTACTGGCCACCGTAAATGTAACACCCTGAAGGAAGTAACAAATAACAGGAAATTTACAACATGCATTAGCGGAGGTGAAATATACAAACGATTAGAATTTAAGCGCAGACACACATCAAGTGCGACTGTGGCGCCACCTCAAAGCACTATTTAAGGCTTGGAGATTTCGACAATTTCAAGTTCGGCAATCTTGTTCCCCTCAAGGGGCTCACCTTCTTATGGTGAGTACGGGTTTCACGCTCCCGAGGTGCCCTAGTGATCTTTTCCTTTTCCCAAGGGGTTTACTCTCTTTGGTAAACACGGGCATCACTAACCCGGGGTACCCTATTGATCCTTCTCTGTTTTCGACCCTTTCTTGTCATCCCATTTCTCCTTTTCTTCTTTTCACGTCCAGACCACAGACAAATATTTTATATATTATATAGCTCCAATTAGTTTTTTCTTATGTGAGAACTTTTTTATTAACATATTTTGGTTTACATTTTGTATTGCGTTATTTAGTTTCTTTTTCGTATATTTCTTTAAATATTTTGATTGTGTTGCTTTATTTGTTTTCAATTAACACCGTTGGTTAACCCAGAGGTGCGCAAACTAGGGGTCGCAAACCCTGTGGGGGTCACCAGAGGTTTGTTGGAGGGTCGCCGAATTTTTATTGAATGCATTATACTTGCATGCTGCATACCATACAGTGTACATAATTTATAAAGTGTGAAATGCCATCACTTACTGTTTAATTGCAATTTCCTGTTGTTTGCTCTTTCTTTGAAAGTAATGCGTAATGTATGTAAAGTGTGAAGACGCAAGTTTTTCACTCCTGCATATGATGCCCTCTTCGCGGTAATTCGCCAGTTTTTCTGAAAAGCGCCTATTTGTCCGACGTATTGATATTATACGTACTATGTCGAACGGTGCGCACTGATCATGCGCACCGTACGAGATGGAGTGATAATCAAGGGCTGTGGGAGTCATCTTGTAGACATGTGTACCAAGCAAAGGCCAACCAAATGACCAAAAATTATCGCTGAATGTTTTACTGCTCGTTTCCATGTAAAGTTGTAGCATATAACATTTGGCCTACAGTTGTTTTAGTTTCTCCTCGAATTTTATCATGTGATGTTATGTAATTATGATTTTTTATATTTTTGTTGCTCTTTGTTATCAGGTATGTGCTATCCTTAGAAAAAGATCACTGTTAATTTTATTGAATTCCTCGAAAAAAATGATATTTTTTTTTATTATTTGTTTTAGTTAAAAAATTATAATGGATAAATGGGTAATATGTACACCTGGTACATCTTCAGATAAGAAGCGAAAAAATACAAATGAGGAGTCTTAAAATTCTGAACTAAATGCCACTTCTAAAAAATAAGAAAATACAATGAGGAATTTATTAAGTATGGTTTTACATTTTGTGTTATTGATGATGAAAAACTTCCGATATGTGTCATTTGCAACGAAAAATTAGCAAATGAGAGCTTGAAACCAGCCAAATTAAAAAGGCATCTGGAAACTAAACATAAAGAACTTCGAAATAAACATGCCGATTTCTTTTCAAAGACGAGCTGAAAATCTGAAAATTCAAAGTGCAAATCTAAAGAAATTTACATCAATACCTCAGAAAGCATTACAAGCTTCTTTAGAAAGTTTTTATCTAATAGGAAAAACAATGAAACCCCATACAATTGGAGAATCCCTTATCCTTCCTGCACCAACTAAGATGACATCAATTATGCAGGTCGATAAATATGGAAATGAACTAAAAACAACACCATTATCAAGAGATACCGTGTATCAGCGGATTCCCGAAATGTCACGAATTATTGAGTCAGAAATCATAAAATACATACAAAATTCATCTGTATTTGCTTTACAACTGGACGACACTACCGATATTACAAAAGTGTCACAACTAATTATTTACGTTAGATTTATTTTTAATGAAGTTATAATAGAAACGTTTTTATGTTGCAAAAGTTTGGAAGGAAAAACAACTGGAGAAAAAATAAGAATATTTTGAAGCTAAACCCCTTAACTGGCCAAACTGCATTGCGGTTTGTACTGATGGTGATGCAGCGTTAACAGGTTAGAACAAATAACTCAGAGGCTTAAGTCAGAAAGTGGCGCTACATTCGGTATTTAATCACTGTATGATTCATCTGTAAGTTCTTGTTGCAAAAAATATGAATGAAAAGTAGCACAACATATTACAAGACGCTGTTAGTTCAATTAATTACATTAAATGCAACACTCTTAACTGCCGTCTCTTTTATAGTACTTTGCATTGAGATGGGCTCAATGTATGAGAAATTACTGTTACACACCAAAGTCAGATGGCTCTCACGTGGGAAAATACTACGACCGATATTTGATTTAAGAAATGAAGAGTACATGTTTTTAAGTAAAACGAAACATAGATTGGCAAGTTATTATATCAATGAAATTTTACTAGGAAAGCTGAGCTATTTAGTTCATATTTTCGAAAAACTTAACGACTTAAATTTGAGCTTGCAGGGTGAGAATTCAACTATCATAACTTCAGCCAGTAAAATTTAAGCTTTTAAAAATAAGCTTAGTCTCTGGCAAACTGAACTGAATAAAAAAAGCACCGACATGTTCCCTTGCTTTAACAATTTTATCAAGGAAAATAGTATAATATTTTTACATTTAAAAACATCATATCCAATCACATTGAAAAGTTAAAAGAAAATTTTTCGACAAGATTCGCGGTTTTTTCTGAAAACGATCTTGGTTGGATTCGCGATCTATTTTCCTACGACATATGCAGTTCAACTCTTCAAATTAGGGATAAAGAGCAATTAATAGATTTAACTAGCGATTACACTTGTAGCGAATTATAAACGAAGCAATGTCCATAATTATATATATTTCGAAACGAAAGGAGTGTGTATCCGGGCGAATTAGTTAGACAGTCCACAATAAGTAGTTCCATGAGATAATTTAGGTATAGTAATGTTTAATTAGATACGAATTGCCGCGATGCGTCTTACATTCTACGATACAAGTTACACACACACACATTAACAATCTTTACAATTTTAATACAGATGTGCGCACACCAGCGCCCTCGCGTGGTCAATATTTCGGCACACACCCCACCTGTGAACAGAATGTTCACCCAGTAAATTCCGAACCACAATTAATACAAACAATTATTCAAATACAATTCTTACAAAGAAAATACTGATACAATACTACTAATCAAATCTAAATTATACATATTAGAAAGAAAAAAGTAAATATACATTAAAGTACACAATATAATGAAAGTTAAAGATGACAAAGCTTCAATTTACAAACTAACAAATACTAGGATACATACCTCAAGATTTCACAAAAAATAAATTTAACAGAGATTAATTAATAATGTGTAATCTCCTACCATTAATCTGAAAAATATAAACAAATTAGTACAAGTATATTATACAATTTCTAAAGGGTACAGAAATTGAGTGGGTTTTTGAAGAGACCTTTAAAAGTTTTTACAAGACAAAATCTAACGTTATCGTCTCTTCCAATAAATATTTCTTTGATTATTCCAAGTTCCCACAACAATTTTGATTTTACATTTCCTTCAAAAAGAACTACGTAGTTTAATTTTAAATTCTTATGAACAGATGGTGTTTTAAAATGATTAGCTGTTTTTAACTGGAGCAAATACTGTTCTTTCCAGCGTCTCCAAAGTTGTTTTAAAAGAAGAGTTCGGTAAGTCTTTCTTTTCTTGTACGACTCCTTTGCCGTAGTGGCGTCGATCAGTTCGATGAAATGTATAGGATATTTAGAGTCACCATAACCTAACTCGAGGAAGTGGGCCGGTGTTAGTGGTTCCGGCTCTCCTGGATCATTCTCCACGTATGTCAGTGGTCGATGATTAACGATGACTTCAACTTCTGAAAGTATCGTTGAAAGTTCTTCAAATGTTAGAAGTGCCCTGCCAAGTATTTTACGTAAAGGATCCTTTATAGTTTTAACAAGACGTTCGTAAAATCCACCCCACCAAGGCGCACGTTCAACTATGAACTTCCAGTGAATACCTTTATCTGCGACAAAATTTTGAAATTCACTGTCTTTCAAGATGTTGGCAAAATATGTTAGCTCCCTTTCAGCTGCTTTAAATGTACGTGCATTATCGGAGTATATTACCTTGTAATTACCTCCACGAACGAGGAATCTCCGTAAAGCAAGTAAAAACACTTTGTGGACATGTCCGACACAAGTTCTAAGTGTACGGCACGAGTGACTGCACATGTAAACAAAGAAACATAAGACTTGCGAGTCCCTTGATTGTCCTTAACAAGTATTGCACCTGAAAAATCAATTCCTACAATTTGGAAAGGAGGAGATTGGGTGATTCTATCTCGGGGCAACTGACCACTTAACTGGTCAGCTGGTTTGGCACTGTATTTTTTACAAACGAGACAGATTCGAATCATTGTTTTCACTAACTGACGACCCTTAGGTATCAAATTTTTTTTTTGAAGTTGTGTCAAAGTTGCAGATACGCCACAATGACCAATTCGTTCATGTTCCCTAATAGCAAGTAATTCTGTAAATTTACAGCGTCGAGGAAGAATAACAGGATGCTTTTCACCAAAGCATAAGTCTGCTTCAAGCAACCGTCCAGTAAGTCGTAATAAATTATTTTCATCCAAATACGGCACTAAACTCTTTATTTCAGAGTTAGATCGAAGTTGTTCGTTTTGTTTTAAGGCTAACATCTCAGCTGAATAAAATTCGGATTGAACACATTTAAGCCAAAAATATTCCGAATTTTGTATTTCATCTGCAGTAATGTAGAAGTCCATCGATTTGTAAATGTTTTTAGCATTGTTCATGAATCGGAAAACCCAAGCAGTCGTTTTCAAAAGTTTCTTAAGGCTGCTGAATCGATTTATGTCAACAAGAGCTTCCCTCTGTTGAGTAACTGCCACATGCACACTAGAACGATGTTCTAATTCTTCCGAGCAGAGCTCCGAATCTAAAATATCTCGATGACGATTTGGCCAATGATAGGGTGTTAGCTTAAGCCAAGGTGGGTCATGCCACCACAGCTCATTCTGTGCTAACTTGACGGCAGATGTACCACGCGAAAGGAGATCAGCAGGGTTGTCCTTTCCTGGACAGTGTCTCCACTGCATCGGATCAGAGAACAATTGTATCTCTTGAACACGATTTTTAATGTATGGTTTGAACGCTGAAGAATCGCCGCGTATCCAGTATACGAAATGAGAGAATCGATCCAATAATATATATTAGCATCAAATTTGAGACAAGATGACACCTTTTTTGGCCAACCTAGCTGACAATAAGGCTGCTGTCAGTTCAAGACGAGGAAGCGTCAATGATTTCAAAGGTGCCACACGACTTTTTGAACAAATTAAACTAGTTTCGATTTCGTTATTACAAGTAACAAATCGCAAGTATAATATTGTTCCATAAGCTGATTTACTCGCGTCTGAAAAACAATGTATTTTACACTTAGATATTTCTTGATCTATGTTACCTAAATAGAACCGTGGTATCTTTATCTCAGTCAAGCCCTCAGCTTCGCTACTCCACTGCTGCCACTTGTGTCGTAGCTTTGGGGGAAGTTCAGAGTCCCATTCTACTCCTAGAGTCCAAAGTTCCTGAAGTAGACATTTCAATTTGATAATGAATGGGCCAAGAATTCCAATGGGGTCGAAGATGCGACCAACCACACTCAGAATAAATCTTTTCGATTCTCCTCTACGTGACATAAACTTCAATAGATCCTTTGGATCGAAATAAATTAAATCATTTTCTGGATCCCAAGCAAGTCCTAAAACCTTAGTTGGAGGTCTAAGATCAATAGCACTAGTTTCAGAGAATTCCGTTTTAACACCTTCTTGCTGCCATAACAAATTAAGTTGTTTCGAATTACTTCGCCATTTGCTCAATAATATGCCTGCGTCACTGAATATTTGAAAGCACTCCAAGGTAGTACGTAGAGCGTCCGGAACATCATTCTGACCACAAATGAGGCCATCAACATAAATGGAACTATTTAGCAACTCAAATGTATGAGGATATTGCTGTCTGTACTTCTTAAAATGATGTTTTAAAGTTGCTGCGAGAAGGTATGGGCTAGGTCGAAGTCCAAAAAGAACTCTTGTGAAATTCAAAACGTATGGCTCGTTATTCAAATTATCAGTCCAGAAGAAACGTGTAAAATCTCGATCACGGAAATCTAATTCAATTTGAAGAAAAGCCGATTTTACATCAGCTGTAAATGCTACAGGACTTTTTCGAAAACATAAAAGCAGTTCTAAAAATGTTGGGATGCAAATTTGGTCCCGTATATAAACTTTGGTTTAACGATGACTGTCCATCTTTATGTGCTGAACCATCAAATACTATTCTAATACAACTTGTGGTTTTGTCGCTACGTATCACTGCATGATGGGGTAGGTAAAATCCCTGACTATCCAATAAAGAATCACAAGAAGTACGCTCAACAATACCTTCCCTAACATAGTCATCAATTACATCCTTATACTCGCAGAACAACTCGTGATCACATTTAAAACCTACGAACCAACCCCTCAAAACGCTTACGTGCGATAGTTTTATTATTTTGTAAAACCTCTCTCATACCTGGTTTCCATGGCAAATTTACACGATATCGACCATCTACGAAATTAACTGATTTATCAAACTCACTAAGTATCTCTTCATCCCCATTACCTAAAGTCACCGAACCCTTGTCAAGTATTCCTAAACTTTCTATCTCCCAAAATCTCCTTAGCTCAGTCGAAATCGATTCATCTTCACTGTGAACCAAATGTACCGAAGTACAATCACCCGGTTCAACCTTCCCCTGAAAGTTCATTTAATTTATTCTGCAACCAATGATGAATCCGTAATCTTTTTATCCCATGTGTTAAAGACCAATAAAAATCGGAACACTATAACAATGAAATTTCACAATTAATCATTAAAGACAATTAAAACTGAATGTTAAATTAAAAAGTGCTTCTTCAAATTTCAATACTTTATTTCAAAACAATTTTTATCGCGTTAATTATACATTAATAATGCACTAAATGCAATAATAATTAGGATTGACGAGAAAGCTACAATGCGAGATCTTAATTATAAACCATACACAATTAATAAGGGTCATAAGTACCAAAATCGGTGAATACTAATTTTTCAAAAATAAATTAACTCGTAATAGCGCAATTATTACGTTATTTTTCCTGTATTCTAATTTTTAAATTGAAACATAATGCAAAATGCGGTGATTGGTCTAGAAGACAAAATATGGATATCTGCTAAATATAGAAAAATAACTCAAAGGGTCAATTTCTAATCATAAGCATTCCTTATAAAAATGTATTTTGTAGAACAAGCCCATGGAAGTCGGAAATACTTATTAAACTTGTTCGGTTAACTTTAGAAATTAATTAAATAGTTATAAAATACAACTGTGCAGCACTGATACATTAAAAGTGTAATCGGCCGAAGTACGCGCTCTTTGCATGAGTTCGTTTAACAAAACCAAAAAATTCTTAAAAAAAAATTAAAGTAAGCAAACGACAATGTTTACAAAAATGTAAAATGTTTTTTTTAAATGCTTGCTCAAAATAAAATTTTAGAATTTTAATTTTCAATCCTGTCACAGAATTAGGGCATTTATAGTTGATGTTAAATAATGAACAACAATATAAAATCGTCGATGAAGAATATTGTAAAGAAATTTTTAATATTTTTAAAAAAAAAAAAGAACAAAACATGTTTTAACCTGGGAGCAGGCGCGCACCATACGATTAGCAGGGTTATTGAGTCAAATTTTTTTTATAATTATTTTATTGTAGCAATAAAAATCGTTATTCCAGTGAATAATTTAACTAAGAGAAAGTTACTTACCTACTTTTTCAAGGACTCTTCATTTTTCATAAAATGACAAATAAACAGTTGTTGCCAGAATCAACAATTTCGTGATCTGTGTGTCGCTAACCATTCCGGGGAAAACCAAGTGTATTCAATGATAATATGTTAATGTACGAAGAGGAGAAAAAACAATTGTTATGCTTTTATGTTTGAAAAATACTCCATCTTGGTCTCAGTCTTCAAATAGTAATCCATCAAAGAGTCACAAAGAATGTGTGCTTTCCGTGGTTTTCCAAATATCATAAAAACTGTTTTAAGACAAAAAACGCAATAAGAATACAAAATTACTGTACAACTTGCTTAAATGAGAAATAAACAACACTTAAGAGATGGGTTATAACTGAAAACATTTACTAATAACTTAGAAGGTCAAACAAATTACAGCTATAATGTAACATCGAAATTTCAAAATAATGACAGTGATGAATTTTTATGTTCCTGAAAATCCAGACCACCAAAAAAAAAAAAAAAAAAAAAAACTATCTGGGAACTGTTTTACATCTGAAAGAGTAGAATGTTATTTTCAAAAAGAAAATTGATAATATTTAATCATGATTACAGCAAATTAAATAAAATATTTTTTATTTGGTTATAGAATCAAAGATAGCTAATTAAGTATTGAAAAAAATTTTTTTTTTTGATGACTTGATATCGCCTAAGAGGGGTTAAAAAAAACCTTTTGGGTCAACGTGCCATTTTTTCTAAAAACGTTTAATGAGTTATAGGCGTGCCATCAATTAATTTTGACTTGTGATTATTGAACAAAATAAAAACTAAATACGAACAAATCAAAAATTCTTTATTTAATACGAAAAAAATACATTTTGCACTGTATAGTAGTAATGTGTTTGTTTTAATTATACTTGTAATTTTAATTAAAGTAACATAAGTGTGATTACTGCTGTTGTAGATTAGATGAGAAATAACTTATATCAGGATTATAAGATGTTACTTTTAGTAGAATGCATGCTGAATTAGAGTCGTCTGTTAAACTAAGCGAGTCTTTGATGTTATTTATCTCTGAAAATGATGACTCGCAGGCATAGGTAGATGAAAATATGGTTAAAATAGCATACGCCAAATTCTTCAAACAGTTAAATGCGTCTGGAATCGAATTCCATGTTTCCAAAATTTCGTTACTGGTATTTTTAATATTGCTTGTTTAAAAAAATCTTTCTGCTTCAATCAAAAAAAAATTTTTCCTTGTTTCAATTAACTTTTGAATCCATATTGAACTAACTGAAATCAATCAGTTGCATTTCAAGTTCTTGAAAATTTCCAACCAATCGAATTGATATGCAAGTTCAGTTTATCAAACGAAATCACATCAGGGTACATAATAAATTTAACGTTAAAAGAAAATTATTGAACTGAGAAAATTAAAATTTTTGATTAAAAATCCATTATCGAAATAAAGTCATCAATAACTTTTTCTTCGTTTCGTTTCTCTTGCATCTAAATCTGTGATATTTTTTTTTTCAAGTTTGGGAAGTACTTGTAGTTTTTTGTAATAATATCGTTTCTGAAAAAACATATAGTTTAGCTTCAAAAGCGGATCTATCATGACGATAACTGTTTTATGCGGGAAAAGCTTTATGTTCAATTTGTTGAAATAACTCAATGTCTGTAAAAAACATCAATTATAAAAGCCACAAATATCCATCAACTGTCCAAAATTGTTCAATTTTGCCTCATTTTGTAGAAACAGTCTGATTTCAACAACAATCAACAAATCATTGCAACTACGAATAATCAATTGCGGCTCAACATTAGCAAACATTGTTATACATTATTAAGCCATTATACAAAATTGACATATTCAACAACACATCAAACTTTCGTTTCTTTAAAGCCTTGACGATATGAATTGACTATTTCTCCATAAATATTACATTAATCAAGAAATCTTGAACCACAACTTTGCACAAAAATGTTGGTGAATAATGCAGTGGTATTCAAGAATCGAGTGTCCTACGTCTGTTTTAAATAAAGAAATATACCACACAACCATTAATTCAACTTATCCATATTTGGATCAACCATTTCAGTCGGAACTGTACCAAATCATTTTTTCAAATCAATTATCCTATCTCATCAAACGAATTTCAATTATACCGTAAATATATATCAACTCAATATTTGTAGTTGTTAAAACCGTAACTCAAAAATATCCTTAATGATACATCAAACAATTTTCTCAAATAAACAGCTAAATGACTTTCCCTTTAATTCAATTACTTTCGTCATAAAAACAACCATCGATATAAAACGTACAGTTGAACACATTTTTTGTTATCTCCATAAAAAAAATTTTCCCAACCATTCACAAATTCATAGTGCAAACTTTCATTGTGTTTCTTCAAATAACTGTCTCAACTATGCACTGAAATCTTAACTCAAATTATCAAAATCATCAAAAAGTGAAACAACAACAAAAAAAATTCACTTCAAAATCCTATTCCAACATTTACCAAATGCTCATAGCAACATTTGCACTGAGTAACTTAAAAACTTGGAAACAAGGGGTGGGGAACATAAAATATAGACGTCGAAAACTGTTTATTTCTGTCTTTTATTGCACTTGGGGGGCGAATTAATCCCTCCTAAGGCTCAAGAATCCGACATCCAAAAAAAAGGATTTGTGAATTTGCAAAATGCGGGGAGTTTTTTACAGACGATACATGTTCTGCAATAAACTGAAATTCCAGAACATAAAACAAACAGTGTCACCTTTATTGACTCATGGCCATGGGGGGATTTATCAGCCCACCAAGTTTGAAAGCTATACACTATATCTTTTTTTTTTTTTGTTGAACTAGCCATATTAAAGACAAATAAAACTGACGTAAATTAAACAAAAACTTTAAATGTACAATTTATTTACAAAACATTTATGTTACGTTAATTACTAAAGAAATACATTATCACTTAACTGAATTAGGATCATGGGAGAGAGATTTGTTTTTAAGAAATGGTGTGCCATATCTCTGCAGAGTCTCCAACCTCGGCAATTTGTCAAAGGGTCGTCAGATTAAAATCGGTGATAAAATAAAGTGTCAGAGAGTGACTAAATTCGTCGTGCAAGCGCTTATATTTCGCGGCGGTTAGATGTATTCTGGAAGCTGAACTATTTTCGAAACACAATCAGTTTTCTAAATTGGTCTGAAGTCAGCGGAGGGATAGTTACGTCCATGACTCCCCCCAAAATAAAATTCATCAAAACATCCCATATCATGATGTATTTATGGGCAACATTGCCTTCTTCCAGGCGTGGGAAATGCGTCACCCTTTTCGGTGGGGTGCGAGGCACTCAGCCTTGTTGTAAACAACAACAGTAAACAAATTATTTGTAATCCAAAATGGAAAGGCGGCCCCCATCAGTACCAAAGTACAATCACTCCGCTCATCACACTTTCCCTGAAGAGCCATCCCTGGCCTAGTCTCGACTGCAACCAATGATGAATCTAATTTTTTTTATCCGATTTTGTGTTAAAGACCAATAAAAATCGGAACCTATTAACAATAAAATTTCACAATTCTCAGAAGATTCATTACAACTGAATGTTAGCCTAAACCCTTTCGACTCCATTTCTGCCCACGCATCTGGATTAGGTAGACTAAGTGTTGCCTTTGAAATTTCCTCAATTTCCAATGCCTCAATCACAGTCTCTTCTCCGTTTAATACATTCCTTAGCCTAACCTCGACCTTACTACAAGTTTGTTTTTAGGAGTTTTACAACCGAACGAAAAAATATTTAGCCTTTCCGAACCCAATATTTTCAACCCCAACCTCCGAGACACATTTTTTTTGATGAACGACTTCTCACTTCCATTATCAAAAAGGCAAAATATCTTATCCGATGAAGAACGACCTATAATTTCGGCCTTCACGCATTGCAATAAAACTCCACCTCTGTTATGAAAAACAGAATTTGAAGACGTAGTTTTAACGTCAACATTCTTTTCCTCCAAATCCAAATGCGAATTTTGCTTAGATTTTTCTAACTTAAAACAAATAGCACGTGCATGTCGACCTTTACAATACGAACAAACCTCTTTCTTGCACTTTTTAACATAACAACCAGTGTTGCAACAAATGAAACATCTCCCTTCTTGTATTAATTTAGCTCTTTTTTTCTGAACGCATAAATTCTCACACAAATCAGACATATGAGTATTCTGGGAACAAAATAAACAATTCGAAAATGCAGCCGTCAGCAATTCGTTTGCAGAGGAAAACGATTTATGAGATGGGTGGAATCGAGAATGACCTTGAACCCTTCGATTTGACTGTGGATAGCTATGAGACGTTCTTTCGAAATACTTAGTATTGGAATAGGAATTTTTATTTTTCAATTCTAGGTTATGCGGTTTTACTAGAAATTCTGTGCGTTCGCGACTTTCTACTTCGCTTCGCAAATATGCAATTAAATCAGTGATTTGTGATTGTGTTTCATTATGTTTTTTATTATATTCTAATGCTAAATCAGGGGGAATAGCTTTCATAATTATCGGAAACAAGAGACAACTATAGGAATCGGGAGAGATTTCAAGAGATTTCTTATATTAATTTCTAACTGATCATATAAATTTCTTAACGCAATAACATCAAACGATTTACGGACAGGGGTCAGATTTAACAAGCGATTTATATGAAAGTCAACAATAAGTTCTTTACGTCCGAATCGATTTTCTAAAATTTTCATTGCTTTTGCATAATTTTCCGATGTTAGAGTTAAGCCTCGTATAGCCAATTCTGCATCAGATGTGACAACCGATTTCAAATAGGAAAATTTGTCCACATCATTTAAACTCGAATTTTCATGTACTGCGGAATTAAATCTAGCCCAAAAAACTGGGAAAACTACTGATATCCTTGCCCGAAAAAGATTCTAATGTGAGTTTAGGTAAACGCAGTTGATTTGTTAAAATAGAACTAACTGTACTATTTAAAGGAAGTGTTATGTTTTGTGTGGTTGATTTTCCACCGAATTTTGAATAGCAGTGTTCGAAACTGATTCTACATAACGTTCAGCACGGATTTTCCAAATTATAAATTTATCTCGATATTCTTCGCGAGTTACGATTTCTTCTTCTAGACTCTCAATACCTATTAAATTCTCAATTTCCTTATCGAGTGTACTCAGCTCTTCAAATTTAGAAATTAATTGCATATATATCTCATGTACTGTTGTTTTATCAGCTGTATTGCTTATTTCGGATTCTAATTTATTAATTTGTTTTGTCACGAGGATCTCGAAACAGATCGAGTCTTTTTCGTTCTTTCTAATATAGCCTTATTTGCTGCATCCATTTTAAACCAAAACACTATAGTTGCAAACAAATATACAAATGACAACACCAATTCTGAATGCAACTTAGTACAACTTTCAAACAAAATTCAGCTTAACAATATGCATACAAATAAACAAAACTATACCAGAGCAACCTTCCAAATACCGACAGTTACGAATGAACCAAAATCAGAAATGATGAGAAATAAGCTTAACTAGACAAATACCGAATTCAAAGTTAGAAAAAACGAAAGTACTCACCCCCATCACGCAGCAAATGACCTTCCCGGCCGATGCACCATGTAGCGAATTATAAACGAAGCAATGTCCATAATTATATATATTTCGAAACGAAAGGAGTGTGTATCCGGGCGAATTAGTTAGACAGTCCACAATAAATAGTTCCATGAGATAATTTAGGTATAGTAATGTTTAATTAGATACGAATTGCCGCGATGCGGCTTACATTCTACGATACAAGTTACACACACACACACACACTAACGATCTTTACAATTTTAATACAGATGTGCGCACACCAGCGCCCTCGCGTGGTCAATATTTCGGCACAACACTCTTCGACATCAAATTAAGACTCAGCCTTGCCAAAAATTTTGGCTATCCGTTGAAAAGCAATACCCCTTTCTATGCAAGAATGCCATTAGATTACTAATACAATTTGCATCAACATATTTATGTGAAACTGGATTTAGACAACTAATTTTAATAGAAAATAAATACCTCGTTTGAACCCTGAAGATGATATGCGAATTGCAATTAGCAACATACATCTTAACATCGATGAGATAATCAGAAACTTGCAGCCACATACATCTCATTAAAAGGCAATTTACTGATTTTTATGTTATACAAAAAATATTTTCTTTAAATTATAAATAATATTAATATGTGTCAAAGAATTGATGTTTTTTTATTCGATAAAATGAAAGAAATGCGCCTATTTACATCGTATTTGTGAACATTTATCTCTAGGGGTCGCCAAAAAATTTCTCTCCACAAAAGGGGTTACAGTCGAAAAAATTTTGCGCACCACTGGGTTAGCCAACCCGCATGTTCACCGTGTGCGGAGGAAAAGGGTGTCATGGGAATACCTTTGGCCCACGCTTCGCTGTAGACGGGTGGCAGGAGTGAGCCCGCTCCTGTCAATCGGCTGGTGGTACCTCTTTTCGGTGTCCCCGAAGAGACACTGCTGTAGGGTTAGTGCTGCAGATACGGGGTGTCGGGTTTTCCCGTTGGATCCTCGCCCTGATGCTGTAGTACTATATTCTGGGTTTACTCCAGGTAAGTGCCATGCCTGGTTTTTGCCAGATGACCAGGACGAAGGAGGCACGATGGAGGCACGCCAGGACGAAGATGTTTACGCGTATATATGGATCCAATGCTGCTGTGCCCAGGTAAAGGCTTCGTTTTGCCTAACTTACACATTGACGATATTGCTAAACACACGCACGATTTTTAATTTCATCCCTACCAAACAAAGACATGATGAAAAAGTCGCCATTTGCTATTCACAAAGCACTAATTGGCATAGGTGGTGAACCTAAATCGATAAAACGTTTACATTCGGGTGATTTATTAATTGAAACAAGCTCTGCTCTCCAAATGAAGTCTTTTTTTCTCGCCAAAACATTTCTTGATTCACCATTAACAATAAGTCCTCACAAAACACTAAATACTTCCCGCGGTTTCATTTCCGAGCCTCACCTGTTGACCACTACTGATGCGGAAATCTTTGATGGGTTTTCTGGTCAGGGTGTTATTTACGTCAGAAGTCTAACAATTAAAAAAAATGCATCAATAATTCCGACCAAGCACATATTTTTAACTTTTAATAGCCCCAAATTACCGACAACAATAAAAGCTGGTTACCTTAACTGCAACATTCGTCCATACATTCTGAATCCTCTGCGCTGTTTCAAGTGCCAGAGGTTGGACACTCTGAAACTGCCTGCAGAGGACAATTGACGTGCTCTAGATGAGCATCTGTTGGACATGCATCCTCAAATTACAGTCTGGAGATGAAATGCGTCAACTGTTCACAGCCACACTCCGCCGATTCTAAACTTTGTCCAAAATGGAAAACAGAAAAAAGAGATTCAAACACTTAAAACAAACAAAAACATATATTTAGAAGCCCGAAAATTAAAAGGCCCACAACCGTCTCAAACTTATGCTCAGGCTGCCAAATCTATAACTGTAAATAGTTACACACAAACAGATGAAAATATAAAAAAAAATAAAATGCCCACCTTTACAATTACTTCCACCTCTATCATCCGTACCTCATCCAAATGCATCTGCTTCAATTCCTTCAGTTTCCACATCATCTACCACTCAGGCAAACCACTTGCCCTCCGCATCTTCAATAAAACCAACCACACAAATTGAATCTCGGTTACTTGAACCCATTTCTGCTTCTGCTGCTGCTCTTGACAATAGTCTAAATACCTCCACATCATCTTTATCAACTTAAACACGCCCAGCTCCTATAACTTCTAATAAATTTGCCGCAATCTCAACTGAAGTTCATCCATAATTTCCTTTACCTGATTTGGCATCCAATAGCGAACCTTGTAACATATGTGAAATCCCAAAGGGTGTAAAAAAGGAATTCAAAAAACAGAAAAAACGCGCAAAAGTACAAAAACCAGAAATAGAAATAAAAATGGCTAAACATAAACCGAGAAAACCAGTACCTACAGAATATACTACAGATGACGAAGACTTGATAATGTATGATGTACAGGAGGAAGAACTTGAAACAAATCCTACGAATAAATATTTGCCATTACCGAATATCATAGAAACAATCCTGACAAATATATACGCGCGTTAACTTCAACGCATTTCAGAAAAAACAGGAGTTAATTTTTATTCAGATGAAATGCTTAAACTTTTTTTAAACAAAAAATTTTCACTAGTCTTTTTTTTAACTGCTTTTATTTTTATATGTTGTCTAATTTGTTTGCTTTTTCAGTAATTGAAAACGAGTTTTATACGTCATTTGAAATTTTAACTTTTTAAAACCTGTGCTGTCAATATTTTTACACATTTTATCACATGTTTTAATATTTCAACAAATGTTTGGCGCAGTATAGCCAGTATCGGACTGTGGCTTGCTTTGTCACAGGTTCGCGCCATAAAGAAGGGCAGCGATGCACGTAAAATCGCGTTGGTGTGGTGTGGTAGTTAGGGGTGCCAGCTCAGGTGTCGTTGACCATGGTTCAAAATTACGTGGTCCGTCGCAATCGTGAACAGTGCGACGTTTTTCTCAATATGGCGGTTTTGGCTTTGCGCCATAAAAAAACGATCAATTATGTTTTTCAAAACGATCAATTATGTCTCGTAGAAAACAGCGATGAGCTTTTGATCAAGTATCCGAGTTCGACAGAAGAAAGATAGTCGTCTACCGAGATTGTGAATTATCTTTCAGGAAAGTTGGTAGTCGTGTTGGATGAAACCAAACAACTGTAATGCGTATATGTGACAGTTGGATGCCGGAGGGTATGATGGATTGACGTGGTCGATAGCATCCACCTCAGTGCACCACTTCACGTGTGGATAAGCAAATTGTGCGCATGGCAGTGACAGGTCACTCAGTCGCATCTCGAACCGTAATACAGCATCTTGAGTCTGCAACGCATCAATCAGTGTCTGCGCGTACCATTCGACACCGTTTATAGCAGAGTGGTCCGTCCGAAAGACGTCCATTGCATGGCCTACCTTTGACGCAGAACCAAAGACGTCCCTGCCGCCAATGGTGCGATGAAAGAAAAATATAGGCGGCAGAACAGAATGAAGTTGTCTTTACTGACGAGTCACGCATCTGTCTGCAATTCAACAATGGTCGGATTCGAGTATGGAGACACCGGGGAAAGAGGATGCTGAACCGCTGCGTTATGCACCGCACACTGGTCCTGCACCGGGTTATTATGGTATGGGGCGGTATTGGATATCACTCTCGCACTCCTCTAGTACGCATTGCCGGTTTTTTAAACAGACAGCGCTACATCTCTGAGGTGTTGATGCCAGACGTCTCCTTCCTTACCTTTAGGGCTTGTCCACAGCCATATTTCAACAGGATAATGCGCGACCACACGTGGCCTGCATTGTCCAGATCTTTCACGGATAGAAAACATGTGGTACATGGTTGCTCAACGATTGACCCAGATTACACCCCCAAATGCCACACCTGATCAACTTTGGCAATGTGTGGAAGCTACTTGGTCTGCTGTATCCCAAGAACACATCCAAAGTTTCTTTGAATCAATGCCGAGGCATGGGGCTGAGGTGATCTCCAACAATGATGACTACTCCGGCTACTGATTCCGGCAGTAGCCACACTTCACAGAAGTCTATAAATTTAATCATTTGATACTTGGTCAACATGTTATCTACAAAAAGAAATTGGTTGTGCTATCTTTTGTCTTTCTGGGTGTTGCAATTACGGTGACCAGCAGTGTAGTTATCAATTCTAGATATATTAAACATAATTAAATACAGTGTTCAAACGAAAGTAAAATAACAACTTTTTATTCTTTGTTTTAAACTTACGATAAGATTTTAGAAAACCTCAAACACGTTGATTTTTAAACAAAATGTGTCAGTTTTTGATGAAATCGAATTTCATTTTGTATGAAAGCCAAACACACACTCTCTCAATTATCTTCATTCTTCCCTTACTTAATTTAAGTATATTTTTTTTAAAAAATTAAGAATGTCTGAGGGAGGACGTAAAACACTATCTGGTGCACAATACAAAAGAAAGTGACTCGACAAAACAAGACCACATTAAAATACAAGCTGGAAGTTTACTGAATTTCTTGCAAGGCCCTAGAAAAAAGGAAGACGGTATAGAATTGGAATCTGAATTAGACTTTCATGAAGAGGATGTTGCATTTGAAATAAACAGAATCGATAGGAACTAGGTTATAGGGGAACTTCTCCAGGCAAAGCCAAGGATCACGATACTTTAACAATAATATTTAGCTCAGATCCAGAACCTTGGCCAGTTATTGTATAAGACACCCATAGATGTTTTTTGGCAAAAGAAGCATCCCCTCAGCCAGTGTTTCTCAAACTGTAGGGCGCTAACCCCTAGGGGTCCGTGATAACCCTACAAGAGGGGAGCGAGTACATTTAAAAGTCGAAAACACAAAAAGAATATTTTTAAGAAATTAACTATTTACTGAGAGAAAGGAAGCAAAATAAATACATTCTGACATCATAAAATACAGATTTGCACTGATATCATACAACTACAATGGTATCAGTACTGCACAATGTGTTTCATAATTAATTTAACAATACTAAGTTAAGAACAAGCTTAATAATTACCAGTGACCCCCCCATGGGCTTGTCATAAAATTATATGCAAAATTTAATATTTATCTTGATAATTTGTACGTTTTATAATCAAAGTCGTATTTTAGCTTTACGTCAACGTATATTTTTATTGAACTCAATACATTGTTTGGGTATGGAGGGGAGCAAGATTAAAATTATGATTGAGAATTGGGTCGCAAGTATAGATAGTTTGAGAAGTTTTGCCCTAAGCCATTGACAGAGTGTAATTTTCCTCATGACGACACCAGTTGAAGGTTTGGCTCATATTATTATACCAGAATTTAAAAGACGGTAAAAAGGATATGCGTAAATGGTTAGCTTATTCCATTACAAAACACTCTGTATATTATTTTTGCTGCAGAAGTTTTGATGGTGTCTTTAGCTCTCTTTCCACGAAAGGTTTAAAAAAGTTGGAAGCACATCGTTGAAACTTTAAACACGAAACAATCCATGAACCATAGTCAAAGTCAAAAGTCTTGGATTGAATTTAGTCAGTGATTATACAATGCTGTAAAACAAATGACAGTGACTCACAAATACTTGTTATTGATGAGACTAATAATTTCTGAGATGCTTCAATGCATTGTAGATACATTACAAATGCGTGTCCCAAATTGTTTAGTCCTTCGTGGTAAGAGTGATAAACTGTACGATTTCAATACAGGTACTTTTTTGCAAATAATTCAATTGCTAAATTTGACCCAATTAATGGATTAAAACGTTCGAAGAATGCTAAAAAATCAAGAAACTACATTATTTAGAGAAAAATATTCACAACGGAATAATTTCTCTTTTACATGGGAACATTAAACTACAAATTGTTCATAAAATTAAACAAGCCAAGTATTATTCGATAATTTTAGATTGCACCCCTGATGCCTGTAAGCTCGAGCAAATTACCATTTTGATAAGATATGTATGTATTTTGAAAAAATTAATTCTAATGAAGTTAACGTTAAAATTAATGAGAGGTTTTAGGTTTCCTTCCAGTTAAAACATTGACTGGAAAAGAAATTTCAAATTTATTAGTTGAGAAACTGAAAAAATTGGGGCTAAATTTGATAGATATGTGAGGCTAGGCCTATGATAAGCCAACATGAGAGGCGAGAAGTCAGGGGTACTATCTAAAATTAGGACGTTAAATCCACTAACTATCTATGTACCATGTAGTAGCCATTCTTTAAATTTGGTCATTAATGACATGGCAAAAGCATCAATAAAAGCGCGCGCCTGTAGTTTTTTTATTAGTTCAAAAAATTTATTTATTTTTCTTCGTCAACTTTTCGTTGGACCATATTTTTTAAATATATAAAGAGCATAATTTAAAACCCTTAAATACAACTCGTTGGGAAGGCCGAAAAGTAGGTATTAAACCCTTAAGGTATTAATTAGGAGGGATTTATGTTGCTCTGTTTATTGTTTATAATAATCCTGAAATTGACACCTCTATAAGAGATGAGGCCTCTAGATTATTAAATTCTACTAAACAATTTAAGTTCTTATGCTCCATCACTATTTGGTATAAAATTTTAAAGTGTGATGCAAAAGATGAAACGATCCACTATGGCCGAAACGAGATTTTTTAATGATATGACCTGTTAATTTTGTAGTCACGCAGCCACGTCACAGAGCTCACCACAAAAATGTTAATTTTGATTATGAAACACGAGATGATCCGGTGGAAGATCCTAACTTAAAATTCAAGATAGAGATATATTCTTTTACAATTGACAAAGCAATTAATGCCTTGGAATGCAGATTTAATTTAATGAGTATCCATAATAATTGTTTTCATTTTTTATATAATATGTATGATATAAAAGATACTTCTAAAAATTTAATAATTAAAAACTGTAAAAATTTAGAAATGATGTTGACAGATGGAGAATCAGTAGTAATAAATGCGCCTGATCTAGTAGATGAGATAATGTCAGTTTCAGCATTATTATGTAAAAAAGAAAGCCGAATAGAAGTTTTAAAATTTATTTCAGTTTTAGAATTTGCGCCAAATCTGATCAACGCATTAATTTTACTTTCTTTGAAAATAAGTGTAGCAAGCGGAGAGAAGAGAGTTTCTCAAAATTAAATTTATTTAAAAGTTTCTTACCGTCTACAATTTTTCAAGATAGATTAAATGGTCTAGCTACATTGGTTATCTAACATGAAATAGCTGAACAAATTGATTTCAAGGAATTAATCAGAAAGTTTTCAGAGTTAAAGTCAGAAAAAAAAAAACCCACTTCTACTTTTTGGTTTATTTTAGTATTTGATTTAGTTTTTAATAAGTATGTTATACGTATACTGCTATGTTGATTTTTCTTTGAAAGAACTATTTAAGTTTTATAGGTATGGTAAAGTATTTTTTATACGTTGAGCAGAAGGGTGGCATTTTTCATTTTTGTCCGGGGCGGTAAAACTGCTAGAGCCGGCCCTGTTAAAGACGTTTTAGATCAGTGCTCCACAACCTTTTTATCGCTACTTTCCAATTAATGTTAGATAATTTTACCACGGCCTGCTGAGGGTTGAACTCGTTTATTGCTCACATTTCAGATTGTTTTGTGATTTAACAATTTTAATTTAAATATGCCTGCAGTATAAAATAAAGTTAAACCAAAAATGAATAAAAGTGATTTAAGGTGGAATATAAAGTGATTTCCGTGGAAAGTTGCTTAAATTGGAGAGAAATGTACCACTTTAAATAAAATGGCTATAGTTTAATGTTCTTTAGGCGGCCCAGCTTCATTTGATCCACGGAACGGTACCGGTTTGTTGACCTGTGGTTTCGGATCACGTTTACAGATAACCCCCCGGGATTAAAAGATGTTATAATTCCCGTTTTTGATTTATTAGGCCTAAGGATTTAAAATTTGGTGAACGTATTTATTTCTATTGTTAAATAGATTCATTAAGAACGGCTATTGTGTTAATTCACTTCCAAGAGGGGTACGAGAAGTTTAGTGGCCATAATTAATAAATATTCTAGATTATGAACTAATGGACACAGAAACGGGAATTTTGACATATTTTTTTTTGCGGAAAGTAGCTTTTATGTAAGGGGTTATTGGAGAGTAAAAAATAATTCTACTTCAATTTTAGAAATTCAAGTCTTGTCCCTTTTTATGTATAGAGGGGGGAGAGTGTTATAAAAATGTTTTTCAATACTATCGTACGCTTAATGCTAGGATTTAGATATCAAAATGTTTTACATATATAAACAGTATATACTTAACACAACATCATGAAAAATCCAGCAAGGCAGGCGGGTAATGGCTAGTAATCAAATAAATTATAATTTTTTTAAATAAATTACGCTCTTCTTTTCATGTATATGTGAATGCCTGAATAAGAAATCATTCTTAAATGTCATTAATGACCGAGTGTATCCTGTAATGCAGATGATTTATCCCAGTGACAAGGGTACCTTCGACAGGATAATGTGTACTGTTGTAGTGCTGGTATTGTACAGGATTGGGTTGAGGAACAGAACGACGACTTTAATTTATTTAGTAGACCTTTACAATTCCTCTACCTCAATCCTACAGAGTATTTGAAGGGCGAAGCTAATGGAGCTATCCGAATCCTATATCCACAAACATCCAACCTCACACTTTTGGAAAGTGTTGTTTTATCAAGTACTGTCTCAGATTTCAGAAAAGACCTATCAACATCTCAAAGATCTTATGTGAAGAAATGTCAGGACTGTATTAAACGCAAAAGTTGATCCAACAGGATTTTGATGGCATGGCGTTACCAAAATTGCCATTCAACGTATTAAACATACACACTTTTGTATGTATATAATATTTTCTACTTGACTCGTGTTCCGGTTCTGCCTCCACGCAGAGAGGTCGTGTTTCTCGAGCTTTTCGGCACCGGAAATTCTGTTTTTCTCCTTGCCGCAGCCTTCGCTTGCCTCTTCGCCGTTCATCAACCGGCGAGTAGGCTCTCTCTCCTTTAGCAAGCATTTTGGTATTTTTTTCTCCTTTTGGTGTTTTTCTTTTTCGCTTGTACATATAACTGTCATGTTCCATTTACGCTTTAATAATTTCCATCGTTTTTCGTTTTATTTATAGCGCCCATAATTTTCATCATGTCTAAAGACACTCGTACTTTTGAAAAAGACATGGGCTCCAAGATTAAGAAAAACAAAGGTAAAGACAAGGATGAAGGCATTATTACTAGCCTTCTTCAGTCCTTCCAGGGAGCTGCAGGAACTGATGAATACCTTAAAATGGAGGCTACTCTTTCAGCTTTTGAAAATTTCCTCCAGACAGCCGACGCAAAACGTCTCAAGGGTTCCTCACCTATGCTTATGGAATTCCTCATTCCCATCTTCCATATCTTTAGTGGCCTCGTAGTCAAGAAGCTTCCATCTTCGAGCGCCTCCCTCTCTGACCGTTCCAACGCTCCCACTCATGAGGCCCTGGATGACGCCTATCAATACATCCGAGATTTGGAAAAGCAAGTGGCTCTATCCGAAGGAAAATTACAGTAATCTCAGCACTGTTTCGACTCAGTCATTTCTAGCCTGGCTTCACACATTGAATCAACCGTTTCCTGTGTAAGCGATCTTAAGTCCTCCATGGAGCATAACACTGATACTCTCGCATCCCTTCCAGCCATCATCGCCAAGCCTAGCTACGCACAGGTCGCTTCTCCACCAGCAGCTGTTTCCTCCTTTACCATTCCTCCGCCTTCGAGTGAAAAGGTCCTTCTGGTCAGACCTCTGGAACCTAATGCCGATTCTTCCACCACCCGTAACAAAATAACTTCCTTTCTGCTGAGTAAAAATCTACCCTTTAGAATAACCAGAATTAAAAATATCAATAATGGTGTAATTGCAATCTGTTTGACCATCGACGAGGATGTAAGCAAACTAAGCCAAGAACTCTCCAATAATGCTAACTTTGCAAGTTTCTCAATATCCAAACAAATTCGAAGTAAGCTATAATTTAAATTGTTTGGTGTGGGTTCATCATACAACAAAGACACTATTACCAAAGCATTACTTCTAAAAAATGATATATTCAAGGATGGTAGCTTTGAGGTCAATTTCTCTATAAAATCGAAATCTTCCAATAATTGGATCATATCTGTAATTCCTGTGATCTCTACCCCGTTATCAAAGATCACGGTTATCTGTATCTAAATTTTGAGAGAGTTAGAATCGAAACATTTATATCTGTCATGCAATGCTCTACTTGTGGTACTTTGGGCCACACAAGGAATCATTGCTCCAATACTCAAGCTTGCTTCAGTTGTAGTTCCATGGATGACCATGATCGAACCTCCTGCGAACCTCGAAGCATAAACTGTACAAATCATAATGTTAGGTTTAGATCAGGGTTTTCAGAAAATCACTGATTCCATGATAAAAACTGCCCAGTATTAATCCAATTTAAAAAACGTACAATGGATCGCACTGATTACAGACATTGAGATTTCTTTCACTTACTTTCTGACTTCTTCACTTTCGCAACCTGTTTTACCATTTTTATAATTAATAATTCCATTTATTTATCAGCATATTGAAATTACTTGTTTAAATTTATTTCATGTTTATTTGTTGGGCTGCATTTTATGCTTTATTTTTCCTTTCATTTTTGAATGTTATGTGTGTACCTTGTGCGTTAATATTTAATATTTGTATTTAACATTTATTTTGAAGTACTTTCTGAACTTTCTGTACACATTTTTTTTATTATTTTGATATATTCTGTTAATATTTGTTCTTAAATTGTTCTGATTCACCTCTTATTTTTATGTAATCAAGGCACATTTTTTTGCGTGTTATATTTACCTAATTTGTTTTTATTATTCGATTTTATTTGTTTTCGATTCGTTTCCTCATTCAAAATTTTTTGCAAGGCAGATTTTGGCCAATAATTTTTTTTATCTTAGTTATTATTACTCACGTACTTTATTTTTATGTATCTTTCATGCATTTCGTTTATTGTATTTCATTTCTAAGTATTTATATTAGTATTGTATTTTTATTGATTTTTATAATATTTTATTTGTATTGTATTTGTATTGATATTTTAATTCATTTTATTACTTTTATTTTCATTTTGCATATACTACTATCTCTATCTTTAATTATTTTATGCTTTCAATTCTTGCTTATCCATTTCAGTTATAGCCACTCCTTTAATTCTGGCAGATCTTTTTAGAATTTTACAACTAAATGCGAATCACTCCCGGTCTGCTCATCTTCAAGCTCACTCGGTTGCAGTGGAGATGGGTTTCGATTTACTTCTCCTCCAGGATCCTTACCCTAACTTTAATCTTCCCTTAAATTCCCCACTTGGTTCCTCTCAATTCTTTTCAAATTCTCTCAATTGTGCAATTGTTTGTTATAATCGGAAAATCATTTGCAACTTTCGCATGAAAACAGATCACACTGTGTCCGTCAACATTAAATTAAACCAAGTTCTTCTTGCTGTAATTAACGTTTACTTTCCCCCTCGTGGTGATTTCTCCGAGGCTATTAATCAATTGAACATCTATAAAGGAATTAATAAGAATTGTTTGTTAGCCGGGGACTTCAATGCAAGGTCAGTTGTTTGGCGGTATAAGAACACTTACAGGAGGGGAGATATCTTGACTGAGATTTCTTACTCTCCAACAATTTGCATCTTTGCAATATTCCAGGACTGGGACCAACCTTTCACGGCCCTAGATCCGCGGTTGAGAACCCCAATCTCACCCTCACTTCTTGCGACCTGGTTTCCTTTGTTAAGAATTGGAAAATTCTTTCCACCGAATCCCTTAGCGACCATAGTTTTATCAGTGTTCATCTCCGGTGTGATCTAACCTTTTCTGACTTTGTATTTAAAACCAAATATGGCATTAATAAATTTATCTATAATTTTCGCAAGAACTATAACCTTCTTAATTCTTTCTTGACTAACGTCTCCTCAATTGAACTACTTGATGATTTCGCTAGTCTATTAATTAATACTACAAATGCCTCTACCTTCTCAACTCTTAGAAAGCGCCGGGTTTTAAATACCCCTTCTTTCAAATGGTGGAACAATTCCTTAAGAATCCAGCGTAATCAGCTGAATGCATACAAGCGGAGGGTGGTTTCTCTCACTACGTATTGCCCGCCGGTCGACGAGATTGCCTCCATGCGCTCCAGGTACAAAGCCCTCAGGGCCAACTATAAAAAGTCAATAATTGACACAAAGAATAAAGCTTGAGAGTATTTCTGTTCTACGAATTCTAATAATTTTGGATTTACTTTTAAAGCAGCTTTCGGAAAGTTAACCAGCCCAACTAATCTTCATTAGATTTCGACTGGCGATCCTGCCTCTTTCTTCCATAGTAAGATTAGCCTTCTTCTTGATTCTCATTTCCCTTCAGGATCTTCTCCTATTCCTCTTGTCCTCAATGATTGCTCTCCTCCTTCATGCCTGAGCCCCACTGAAGTTGAAGTCGTCTTCCGGAAGCTTCGTGGGGGTAAAGCTCCGGGTATTGATCTCATTGACTATGCTATTTGGAAAATTCTTTATAACTCCTTCCCCAACTTGCTTTTTCGATTCTTTAACCTCTGCATCCAATTTAATCACTTCCCTTCCATTTTTAGGAACATTAAAATTAAATTTTTTTTAAAGCCCGGGCGTGACCCATCGTCTACTCTTTCCTATCGACCAATTTGTTTGCTCTCCAGCCTTGGAAAAATTGTAGAAAGAACTTTTCTTGATAGGTTTCTCCGTTGGATTTCTAAGAATAATATTCTCCATAGATCTCAGTTCGGCTTTAGGGAAAACCGCAGCTGCATTGAGGCCGTGGACAAATAAGTGTGCATCACATTAAAAATACTAGGGTGAATAAACATACTGCTTCTACGTTTATTGATATCAAATCTGCTTTTGACAACGTTAATTGGTCGACTCTCTTCCATAATTTTCATTCATACGGTATTTCGCTTCTTCTCTCTCTCTCTCTCTCTCACTTTCAGAAATTCATTCACTCTTACCTCACTAACAGGGTAATTATCTGGACTGAAAATACTTTTACTATTAAAAAACAAATTTTTAAAGGCTGCCCACAAGGGTCCGTTCTTTCACCAACTCTTTGGAATATTTATTTTAATCCTATCCTTTCTCTTAACTCTGAACTGTTTCTTCTCCAAGACTTTGCTGACGATCTCGTAGTTGTCTCTTTTCGCCTTTCACGTAGGGAACACTTGAGGATAATACTAATAAAATCCTTAGTTTAATAAATTCTAAGCTTTCCGAGCTCAATTTGTCAATAGCAACTGCTAAAACCGTTTCAGTTGTTTTCAGATGTCCCTTTCTTCAATGCCGTGGTTTTCGAGGGAGCACGACCTTCAGGAGGAATCCCATTTTTAAAATTGGTTCCAATTCCATCCATATCTCTAAGTCATACAAATACTTGGTTGTCAACATTGACAATCGCTTATCTTGGACTCCCCATATAAATTCTATCAAAGATAAGATTCTCTGGATTTCTTCCAACTTTTATCGGGTTTCCAAAAATTTCAATCACCAGCATCTTTCTCTTAATGAAATTTTGGTATACTTCGGTTGTTCAAACAATCATCTCCTACGGAGCAGGAGTGTGGGCTGGATCCCTGACCTCTATCCAGGTCCAAAAGCGTAAATCTATTAAGAGGATTTACTTATTAAAAATCACTAAAGCCTATAAAAGCTCCCCTACTGAAGCTCTTAATATCCTATTAGGTATTCCCCCCATTCATATTGTTATTCGCTCTCTCTACTTCAAATTCCAAATTTGGAACAACAGGAAAGATCTCCTTCCAGGTCTTATCCCAGCTACGAAATTGGACTCTTTTATTTCTGTTCATCAGATCCTTCCCGATTTTCTTTCATTTCCCATTAATACTTTCGAGGGCCCATCTGAGTGGGAAGTGTATACTGACGGATCCAAAATAGATTCCAATGTTGGTTTCGCCGTGTGTATTTTTTATCGGGGCTCTCCCTTTAAAGCATATCTCTTTAAAATTCAGGATTTTAACTCGGTCTTTCAGGCAGAGTTCTCTGCCATCGGTCTCTCTGTCTGTTGGGCAGTTCATAATACTAAAATTCATATTTATACTGACAGTCTCTCCTCTATTCTCTTTCTTAATAATCTTACAAATAAATTCAGTTATCTCAATTCCATTAAATTCAAATTGTTTCAATTCAGAAGCTACTACAATCTTTTCTGGGTCAAAGCTCATAACAATAACTTTTATAATGATTACGCCGATTTTTATGCAAAACAGGTTGTATATGATGGTGAAGTGTTTTCGGTTCCCGCTCCTCGCTCCTTCCTCTCCAGTTCCTTAAAAAAATTTATCCTAGAGTCTTGGACCTCCTCTTGGAATGATTGCAATACTGGATTAAGTGTCAAGCACTTTTTCAATAATCCTAAATTAAACATTCTTCCCATCTCTAAATATCTGGTCCACTTTCTAACTAATCATGGGCCTTTCCCCGCTTTTACTTGCACAGTTTCAATCTCCTTCCCTCTCCAAATTGCCTGTGTGGGTCGCCTGGAGACGCCGACCATTACGTATTCCACTGCCCCTTCACTTCTGATCACCATCTTGTTAACCCCATCCTGAACACTCTCTATCCTTTAGTCAACTCTATTATTAATATATAATCGTGCTATTCACAATAAATTAATTTCCTGCTTTGCTATTTCCAAATCCATATGTGATAGTTTGGCTTAACTTTCCCTTTTCCCTCTTCGGTTCTTGCTATTCCTTTTTTTTCTTTCATTCTTTAAATCTTTTTTGTTCCCCTCACATAATATATTGTAGCTTTCTGTTTTAACCATTAGTCATCATTCTGGGTTTACTTTAAGGTTAATTTCTTGGGGGTTTTTTTCCTGACTTTTAGCAAAAATGGTAGCTTTAATAAAATTCAATAACTTATCTGTTTCTCCCCTCCTTCCCCCCCCCCTCTTTCTCCTTTTAGTGTCTTTAAAATATAATTGGAGGAGGAAACCTAAAAAAATCATCTCTTTCCAGTGCTTTTTTAAAAAATCTAACGACAACAGGAAGTGTTGGCGCCAACTGGAATTATGGTTCAAAAAGCATTTTTTTGTTTCCTGTTTTTTTTTTCTCTTTTTCACACCTCCTGTCCTATGTCTGTTGCAGGATCTTTTCTTCTCCTTAGAAGATAGCACCTGTGTGTGTTCTTGTCTGTGTTTGTTAAGTGTTTTTTTTTTTTTTTTTTTTTGTATTTGCATTGTAATTGTAAAGCGTTTTTTCTGTATTCTTCGCCCAATTCTCAATAATTTTGGGGAAGGGACCTTTTTGTACATGTTTTTTGTTTAATTTGAAAATAAAATACTTTCTGGAGGGTCGGTTGCAGCTCTAAACCCTTTGAGTGAGCTCGATTCTCTGGAGTAAGTAAGTAAGTACTAACCTGTCCTGTGACATGTCATGGTGCCATTCAAGCCCTGAGACACTGATACATATGAAATCTGTCGGAACTCAAAGTCCTACTCACTTTGGCGTTGTGTAAAAGTCTAGATAGATGGTACTACCTAAGGTGTCATTTTCAGACTGTTGTTCCAAATTACAAATCCGTTGTTACATCCCTAGTGTAGCTTCCATGCCCGACTTTTATAAACAACGAATTATTCTTTTTTAATGTACAAATGAAAATGTAATTAGCTTCTTAAAAATAAATTTGGAAAAATGAAGTTTAAATTCAATGCGCATACTATGAAAGATTTGAATTACTATAAAAGAGTCATGAAAATTTAATATTTTAACACTAATGAACCTATAAAAGGAAATGGAAAGTTGGTTTTAATAATTTATTAAAATTGGATCCGAGACTACTAATTTGGTGATGAAGGGAACCCGTGCATTGACTAAATGCCCCTAAGGCTCATTTTCATTCGCTGAAGTCTCATTTGCGCTCGCTTAGATGACTTACTAATTTATATTGGAACACCGGAGTAAAACTTCTAAAAATGGACATAACGAGACTAAAACAAAATGCTGGTTTGAGATCACGTCCTCATTCTCTCCTTCATAAAGATTATTTTTCTTAAGCTTTTATTTTTAATTGAGATTGCTAGAGGATGATATTTTTATATTTTTGTGGAAATCTCTGTCGGATAATGATTCTAAATATCATACATTTTTACCGACCTCAAACACACTTCTACTCGAATATTAATTCAAAGCTATTTATTTTACTCAACTAAAGCAGAATGTTCATTATGCAATTTCGTTAAAATATTTTTATAGCTGATCAAGGATAGCATTATGTATTCGAATAACATCACCTGTAGTTATTGTTGTTTTACCTATATATTAAATTAGCTGGGGTGTACATGTTCTTCGCACGAGAAAATTAAACAATACAGATTGAAAGATACAGCAGTTTTTAATGAGTTAATTTTACATTAATTGCAAATTAAACCAAAAAATGCTTTTTGCATATCTCAGCTGAACAAAAACCAATATGTGTTAATTTTAAGTCTGTAGATCTCATAGCTGATAAAAATGGATTTTTTAAAAATTTATAACACCCCGTAACACTTTTGTGGGTCGATTATTGAAAACACTTTCCTAAACTGATCTCTGCTCAGCTAAAGTAACACATTGTTTCAAATTTTGTGTAATGGACGCTTATAATAGTGTAAATAAATTATATCTGGAAGTGTAAAAAGTTATTACTTTCTGTTTGTTGTATTTATTTTATGTTAAAATTGCAACTTTCGCAAGCAGCACCGTTCTTTACATTATAAAGGTGATTTAATGGAAACAATGTGAAATGCTGGCGATAGAGCCAAGTTGGAATCATTTTTGGGGAACGTATTCACAACTTGGCGATTGATTAAACGGTGAAGAAGTTGATATGCTGTAGTGCCACCTTGTGAGAAGCTACAACAAAAAGGATAGCAGAAAAGTCATCTCCACAAAAAATACATATACATCCCAATTTCCATAGCGATGGGTTGAACGGTGTCGGAGTAAAGCGTGGTCATATATACAAGCACCTATTTTTATAGAAGGATAAATTTTGTGTAAATGTAATAAATGGTAAAATTCTCAGATGTAAATTTTTTTCGAAGATTCAGCAACTTTTATCTAAACGTTATTTTGTATGTAAGCTAAGTATACTCAAAACATTAAAAAAATATTACGTAATAAGAATTAAAGAATTTTTTAAATTTAACATATTTTTACTACTTAAAAAATAGTTAATTTCTCGACAACTAGAACTATATTGTAGTTGTTGGAAAAACATAAACTAAAGCATGAAAGCAAAAAACAGACTATACTCGTGTTTGTGGTCTTCGTCTTATACTTTACTACCATTACAAGTATCTGAAAAATTCCAAAATAAAAGAAGTGTTATAAATCACAAAAGCCATTTTGAAATAGTATTTTAGTTCATTTTTTTAAATAATATTTATTATTTTTTTCTAAATGGCGAAAGAAATGCACTTAAAAACAATGCAAACAAACATAACTACCATTAATTTCTATTTTAATTTAGTTAATTGATTAATTGTTTGATTAACATCGCACTGAAAAGACACGTTACGGAGGGAAGTTGTGTAATCTTAATGTTTAAAATTAATACAATGGTTAAGCAACGAGGATTACACCTGAGTTGAGAGCCCATTCAAGAAATTCTGTTTGGATTTAGAATGTATTGTAATATTTTTATATCATATATGTATGTGAGCTGTGTAATATAATTATCGTTCAAAACATTATTCCCAGCTGATGCTAAAAGTGTTGCACCTATAGCTGTTACGAATACATTATAATCTTTAGTTAGTGAATTATTTTCATCTGAACCCATAATACTCAATCTGTGGCCCGCCGGCATTTTCTGAGTGGCCCGGTCATAGCCCATATCACTAAGAAATTCAATTATTTAAGAATAATGTACTGAAAGTTTTAGCGGCGAAATTATAACAATAAAATGGACGACACAACACAGACAGAAAGGCTACAACTCAAAGCAGCCGGCTACATGACTACAGAGAAACGAGCGAAGACAGAGAGAGATTTCCAGAGACATCGGTTTTTATACTTGACGTTGAAGACCACGGGACATTTTTGTAATAAGAGCTCTGATTGGTTACAATGGGCGGAAAAGTGATTTATAATGTCATAATATTAGTCGATTAAGATTAAGATTACATTGTTAATTTTAAACCAAAGAGTTAAAGTTATTTTAAATATTAGTAAAAAGAGTTAATAAAAAGAATACTAGACGGAATTATATATATATATATATATATATTTAAATATAAAAAAACAATCACAATTATCAATTTAAAAATTGAAATATATGAATCCCAAAATACCAAAACATATCAGAATATCAATGGCGAATATAAAAGATAATGTTCCATCATTTTCAAACAAAATTTAAAAATTATAAAATAAAATAAAAATTTATAAAATATCCAAGTGCAATCTCGGACTTAGGACCGATAAGTGGGGTTAAACTAGGTTGATGGCGCCAACCTTCCCCCTATTGCAACTTGGTAAGTTAATTGGAAAATTTTCAAATTTCAGAAGAAAAAAAAATAAAATATAAAAATTAAAAATTAAAAAGTTAAAATTAAACCATTATACTTTAAATTAAAAAGTTAAAATTAAATCATTATACTTGAAAAATAAAATTATTCGCCATCATATTCCGAAAGATATTGCAATATTAAAATTTAAAAACAATTTAGTGCATAATATAAGTGAACCTTCAAACTCCCAAGATGATGCACCCATCTTTAAAATAGTTGTAAAGGTAGAAAAAATAAATTCCCGATCCGAAAGTTCAAATCAAAAAATATTTGAGATCCGAAAGTTCAAATCAAAAATTATCTAAAATCAAAAGTTCAAATTAAAAAATCCGAAAGTTCAAATTAAAAATCCGAAAGTTCAAATTAAAAAATTCGAAAGTTCAAATTAAAAATCCGAAAGTTCAAATTAAAAATCCGAAAGTTCAAATTAAAAATCCGAAAGTTCAAATTAAAAATCCGAAAGTTCAAATTAAAAATCCGAAAGTTCAAATTAAAAATCCGAAAGTTCAAATTAAAAAATCCGAAAGTTCAAATTAAAAAATCCGAAAGTTCAAATTAAAAAATCCGAAAGTTCAAAGTTCAAGTTTAAAAAATCCGAAAGAGTTCAAGTTAAAAATCCGAAAGAGTTCAAGTTAAAAATCCGAAAGAGTTCGAAAGTTAAAAAATCCGAAAGAGTTCAAGTTAAAAAATCCGAAAGAGTTCAAGTTAAAAAATCCGAAAGAGTTCAAGTTAAAAAATCCGAAAGAGTTCAAGTTAAAAAATCTGAAAGTTCTGAAAGTTCAAAAAAATCTGAAAGTTCAAGTTAAAAAATCTGAAAGTTCAAGTTAAAAAATCTGAAAGTTCAAGTTAAAAATTCTGAAAGTTCAAGTTAAAAAATCTGAAAGTTCAATCTAAAAAATTCGAAAGTTCAAGCTAAAAAATCCGAAAGTTCAAACTAAAAATTTCTAAAAACCGAATGTTCACATTAAAAACACAGTATATTCACAAATGAATAGAGTAAATCATTAAAAATACAGTATATTCACAAATGAATAGAGTAAATCATTAAAAATACAGTATATTCACAAATGAATAGAGTAAATCATTAAAAATACAGTATATTCACAAATGAATAGAGTAAATCATTAAAGACTCACCAAACAATATCCCATCAAGAATATGATCCATTTCTTATAGCACGACTTTTCATTTTTAATATATCAATTACACATCATATTTTGGTCATAGCATCTAACCATGTCAATCCATCGATTCTTGATCCAACACTAGAGTATGACTACTTGGCATTAGATGCAAACCATATCACATGTAAAAGACTTGCTTGTTGATTGGTCATAAATGTCTGTTTGGACATAAATGTTTAACTGGTAATAAATAATTTTAAAGTGTATATATAGTCGTGTACATATTGTTTTAAGTGTGTGTGTATTAAAATGTATATTAAAATGTAACCTGTGTGTGGAATGCAAAGATTCTTCACAGCTGGACCACTAACAAGCTGACTTTGTGGACCTAATGTTGTGTGGTGGATTTGTGCATTTACGAGTTTAAAAATATTTTTAAGAAATATTTCTGATCTATATATTTTCTCAGAAAATTGATGGGATAATCATTTTGTATGCACAATAATATAAATTTCTGGATATTTTTGAATCTATCAATATTGTGCGTAGTTAAATTATTATTTCTCAACAAAAAATTTAAAATTATATTTCTAAATACAGATATATGAAGACAACTATTGAAGTTTGGTATCTTTATGACATTGAATTTAAATGCTTCCCTTTTATCATATATATTGCTAAATAATTTTTTGTCAATAATAGTTAAATCCAAATCCAAAAATTCAACTTTGTTTGAGTTAAAATTCATCTGTATTATAATTTTAGGTATTCCGGATAAAAATTAATGTTAGTTTTAAATTCTCTATCATGACCTATAACAATTAAATCATCTATGTATCTTAACAAGAGGCAAGAGGGTTCCTTTCTTCGAACTATTTCATAATGGTGTAAATACAGGTTAGCGAGACTATTACTAGCCGGGCCACCCTGAGGCAATCCTTTGATTTGTTTATAAAGTTTGTTCTCAAAAATAATGAAGTTCTCCTGTATAACAAAACGAATAAGTGTATTGAACTTTTCAAAACTAATGTAATTATTCAAATCATATTTCTCATATGCATCTCAAAGTACCTGAATTATATCTTCTATTTTAATGGAGTTAAATAAATCTTCGAAATCGAACCCTTTCACAGAAAATACCTCTTGTTGATCAACTTTCTTTATTACATCATGGCTGTTTTTTATAATAGAAGTATCCTTAAATTTGTCTATTGTATCTTGTAATATAGTCTGTAAAATTCTTCCCGATTTTGATGTATAAGTATTGAACCCATTTGTTACACTGCGGAATTTGATTGGATTCTTATGAAATTTAGGTGTCAGAAATATATGGGGATATATAATTTTATTGCTAGAAATATTTAATTGTTTACCAAATGCTAATAATCTGTTGTTAATTTCTTTCATACTAAATTTACTTACATCATATGCATTATTATTTTGTATATGATCATTTATTAATTTACTATAATAATATTTACATATAATTGCATAATTTCCTGGTACTTTATCTACATAAACAATCACAAAGTGTTTTTGTAAATTTTCTATTGGTCCCTTAATTTTTCTATAACAATCTTCATTTTTTGTTCTAAAATTAAAATTCATTAAGTCCTTGAGAACATGAAAACCATATTCTTTAAAAGCCTGAGTAGGTAAATTATATTTAATTGCAACATTTAGAATAAATTTATTAATATCTTCTGTTAGTTGTTTTCTCACATTTAAATTGCTGTTTGAAATAGTCAATCGATAACCAGTACCTTTGCTCATAATTTCTCTTAATTTCTGTGTGTGTGTGTGATCCTGTACAATTTCTAAGTTGCCAGTTATTACGTGCCCATGATATTCGTCTACGTAATTCTTGTATTCATTGCAACAACATTCCTTTTTATCCACCAATTCCTTAATACTATTATAGTTAAAAATTGATCTACTAATTTTTTTATTATACTTGAACGCTCGTTTTATTAACACATTTTTCATCGGAAATAAATCCATGTGTTTCCCAAATATTTCAGAAAATTGTATCCCATTATATGATTTATTCATGTATAGCAAAGTACAATATTCTATATTATAAACCTCCTTAGAGTCTATTTTTATTTTTAATCTATTTGTAATATATTTGCATAAATCCATTACCAAGTGTGATCCATGATTATCTTTTAATCTATTACTTTTTAATAAATTTAAAACTATTATTATTTCCTGTTTATTAAGTCCAAATAAAAAATACTTTATTTTTCCAACACTAAAACTATTCTCAAAGTCTTGTAATAAATTATTTACTTCTTTTTTAACTGTATATCTCTATTTTCTCTCTTTTTGCGTCCACCATTACCAACTCTTTTTCTCTTATTACTATTATTTCTACTATTATAAATAGATTCTTTATCATTTTGTTTCACTGCCTGTATTAAATTCTTATTATTCCATATTACATTCAATCCGTAAGGATACATAGCATTATAAATACCAATGTAAACGTTTTCATACCATAGTCTATTTATCTTATTTGGAACAATTTTAATAATATTTAACGCAACATCTTCAAAGTCATGTTTATTAAAATGTATTTCTATTCTTCCTATATTTTTTGTTGATGTATTTTTTCCAATGTCGAATCTATGTTGGTTGATTCTCAGGTTCATAGCTCCTGATGTTTGACCTATATATTTAAAACCGCAAACACCACATGTCAACATATAAATGCAGTTGAATGTTTTACAGAACTTAAATTCTGATTCTTCATTATTCTGTTCATGCTGCATCATGGGGCAGGTTTTGCATCTTTTATCCCCACATTTTCTAATGATTGATTTGATTGATTTAATATTAACATCGCACTGTTCAGCTACACGAGGGCTTTTGGCGACGGACCACGTAATTTTGAACCATGGTCAAGTGACGTGGACGACACTTGAGCTGGCACCCCCCTCTCCTAACTACCACACCACACCAACGGGAGGACGTTTCAGCTCTCGACAGATTTAACGTGTATCGCTGCCCTACACGGCGGGTCTTTAGTGGTACTGGGATCGAACTCGTGACCAGGCAAGCCACGATCCGATACCTATACCACTCGGCTACCGCGGCCACCCCACATTTTCTAAATCTCAATTTTAAATGATCTGAATCACTATGATACTTATCAAATGTTTCGTCATATTTAAAATAATTACATTTCGATTCATAATTTCTCCACTTCGATACATCATAGTAATTTCCTACAAATCCAGTATTCCAAATAATACGCGTTTTATATCTCTTAATGTTTTCATTATCATGTATTCCTAAAATTTCGTAAATTTCTCATTAACCAACGAACAAGAAGCTAACGTTTTTTTATTTTTTATATTATTTATAATTTTTTTGCATGCTGTCTCATATTGTCTGCGCCTTCTATATTCCTCCAAATCACTGTTATGTAATTGTATATACATCTTTATATATATACATCTTTATATATAAAAATCTTCTGTGCGTGTGTATGGCACTAAACTCCTCCTAAACGGCTGGACCGAATTTGAAGAAATTTTTTGTGTGGGTTCAAGTAAATTCGAGTATGGTTTCGATTCGCAATTTGGCCCGATATCGCCCAATTAGTTAAAAAGATATTAATTAAAAACATTCAAAAAATACAACTCAACATTCACCTGCATTGTTGTAACAACGCTATTGTTATAAATAAGAAACATAAAAGAAAATTTTAAATCAATTCCTACTTAGATCAACCAACAACAAAAAAATTTTTTAGCTACTTTTTATTAAATAGATGCAATTTATATAAATATGTATATACATATGACAGAATCACAACATTAAGTGGTAATTAATTTTTATTAATTATCATTAAAGTATTGTTTTGTCATCCAAAACAATCCTGTATATAAAATTTCCTTTCAGCTGAATGCTTTAACGCGTGAGAAAAAACCTTTTCAAATTTTGACATAAGTCGCCAAAAGTATCGCTAAGTTACCAAGGAGGCTGTATTTGTAATTTTTTAAATAATTAGTTTTAATCAATTAATTTTTATTAATTATAATTAAAAACTTTTGTATTGTCATCCAAAATAATCATGCACATTACATTTCAGCACAATTGAGCGCCTTACAATGTATTTTATTTTAACAATTCAGAATTCCACCAAGATAAATAAATAAATAAACAAACAGACAAATAAAATATGTATAGAGATCGCGAGCTAATTGTAGGAATTGAAAAAGACGTAAGTTGGCAACGAAAATTGATTTTCGGCCAAACTGGCCAAAACCGGTCTTTATTGTTACAAAAATGCAGACGATTCAAGCTTTTTAGCGTTTTTAATTAATAACTTTTAAAATATTCTTTATATATGTAATTTTTCTGAGCGTGTGTATATAACTAAACTCCTCCTAAACGGCTGGACCAATTTTGATGAAAGTTTTTGTCATTTCCAGTGGACTCGAGAATTGTTTAGATTTATAATTCGGTTTAGAAATGTTTATTTAATTAAATTTTATTTATAAATTGTTGATCTTGGAATGTTTTACATTGGATCCGGCAGACTACGCTACCATCGCAGTATCGAATATTCAAAAATCTTTTATTATAATTCATCCTGTTCCCGACAGTTAGTGCTGTGATCATTTTAGGAAAATGTTTTGTCAATTCGTGTTCTTATTTTGTTGAAATAAATCGTGTGTTAATTAAATTATTGCATTCAGATGTAATTAATGTTTGAAGAGTTTTGAAGTGTCCATAAAAAACTATACATTCTCCAAATTTAGTATGCAATTGAAGTGAATATTTTACATGATTTTCTATTAAATTTACACGTGCGTTGACAACAATTATCCTAATCTACAAATCTATTTGTGTAGCTAATTGATAATACACATTATTAAACTTTTTTATTTAAAATTATTTCTTATCGGAAATAGTTTGTGTGTGTGTTTCACTTCTAAGCAACCCAAAAGTATAAAACTTGGCACATAATTACATTGTAATAACTTTTTAGTACAAATTTTACTCAAAACTTTCCAGATTGTTACAGCTTATTCATAAAAATTTGGAATTTTTTTTAATTTAAAATGTGTGTACAGGACTACGTCTGTCGGGTCCTCTAGCATATAAATATAAATAAATATATATATATATATATCTTTATATATGAAAATCTTCTGCGCGAGTGTTTGTCACTAAACTCCTGCTAAACAGCTGGACCGATTTCGATGAAATTTTTTGTGTGGGTTCAAGTAAATTCGAGAATGGTTTAGATTCACAATTCGGTCCAATATCGCAATTAGTTAAAAAGATATTAATTAAAAACATTCAAAAAATACAAGTCAACATTCACCTGCATTGTTGTAACAACGCTATTGTTATAAACAAGTGCCCAAAACTCACTCACGTTATAAACAAGTAATATAAAAAAATTAAAATCAATCCCTATTTAGATCAACCAAGAAAAAATTATTTTAGCTACTTTTTTTATTAAATAGTTGCAATTAATATGAATATGTATATACATATGACAGAATCACAATATTAAGTGGTAATTAATTTTTATTAATTATCATTAAAGTATCGTTTTGTCATCCAAAACAATCCTGTATAAAAAATTTCCTTTCAGCTGAATGCTTTAACGCGTGAGAAAAAACCTTTTCAAATTTAGACGTAAGTCGCCAAATGTATCGCTAAGTCACCAAGGTGGCTGTATTTGTAATTTTTTAAATATTTAGTTTTAATCAATTAATTTTTATTAATTATAATTAAAAAATTTTGTAATGTCATCCAAAATAATCATGTACATTACATTTCAGCACAATTGAGCGCTTTACAATATATTTTATTAACGATTGAGAATTCCACCAAGATAAATAAATAAACAAACAAACAAATAAAATTTTTATAGAGATCGTGAGGTAATAGCAGGAATTGAAAAAGACGTAAGTTGGCGTCGAAAATTGATTTTGAGCCAAACGGCCAAACCCGGTCTTTATTGTTACGAAAATGCAGACGCGATTCACGCTTTTTAGCGTTTTTAATTAATATCTTTTCAAATAATCTTTATATATGTAATTCTTCTGTGCGTGTGTATGTAACTGAACTCCTCCTAAGTGGCTGGACCAATTTTGATGAAAGTTTTTGTCATTTCCAGTGGACTCGAGAATTGTTTAGATTTATAATTCGGTTTAGAAATGTTTATTTAATTAAATTTTATTTATAAATTGTTGATCTTGGAATGTTTTACATTGGATCCGGCAGACCGCGTTACGATCGCAGTATCGAATATTCAAAAATCTTTTATTTTGAATTTAAGATGTGTGTACAGGACAACGCCTGTCGGGACCTCTAGTACATATATATATCTACACTGGTGTGCAAAAATTAAGGACGAAGTCGAAAAATTAGCATATCAGCTGAACGAAGAGGCAGAGCGGACAGAAAGACCAATCAGGATATTAAGTAAGGTGATGTACGGTAGCACATGCGCCGATATGCAGGTAGACGTAATGGGGGAGTGTCTGAGTAGTATAAAGCATGTTGTCGGTGTAAGATCAGTATTTCTGGCAAAGAGATTGCACGCCGTATAGCAGTTAAAATCACACCGAGTTGCTGCCTCAGCGAGAAATGGCGAATAATCAATCTGTTTGACAACATCTGGATGCTTTTATCCGAGGTCGAATCATTGGGAAGTTGGAGGAAGGCCGCAGTGTGACAAGTGTGGCCTCAGAGTTCGGAATTGCTCACAGCATCGTTTCACGACTTTGGAGACAATTTTAAACTACAGGAACAGCTATCCGGGGTTTCAGTAGTGGTCGTCCACGAGGAACCACACCCGCAGATGACCGGTACATTGTCTTACAGGCCAGAAGAAACAGGCGGCAGACAGCGGGAGAAATCGCTAGACGCACGACACAGGCGACTGGACGACCGATATCGCGTTTTACCGTGGCCAGAACACTGCACGGTGGTCTGTTTGCACGACGCCCTGTACGGTGCGTACCTTTAACGCCTGCCCATCGGAGAAGGCGTTCTCTGTGGTGCCGGGAACACCGGAATTGGAGAGACAATGAATGGGGACGAGTACTCTTCACAGATGAGAGCAGAATCAGTTTGAGTAGCGATTCTCATCGCATACTCATCTGGAGAGAGCGGGGAAGCCGCAATCATCCCTCGAACATCATTGAAAGGGACAGGTATGGAGGTCGCGGTGTTCTCGTTTGGGGAGGCATCATGCTTGGTAGTCGTACAGACTTTCACATCTTCGACGCAGGTTCAGTCAACGGGACCCGTTATTGTAACGAGATTCTTCTTCCATATGTGCGTCTTTTTAGAGGCGCTATGGGTCTGCAGTTCCTTTTCATGGACGACAATGCACCATGTCATCGCACAGTAGCTGCCGAACAGCTCTTAGAGAGTGAGGATATTGAACGTATGGATTGGCCGGCACGATCTCCGGATCTCAATCCCATCCAGCATGTATAGGATTTTCTAGGCAGACGCTTGGCAGCTCTTACCTTACCACCAGTAACGATTCGGGAGCTTCGATTGGCGCTGCAAGACGAATGGGTAGCAATGCCTCAGCATGGGCAGACGCGGTGAAACCTCCCTAGCAGTTAGGGGAGATCATATCCCCTACTAAAGACAGGATGTTTCTTGCTGGACACCCATCACAGGGATGTTTCGGCCTTCAGTCGCATTGCGCTCAATGCTACTTTTTCAATAAAGCTTCTTTTTATCCCTCTGATTTCTCTTTTAGTAAGTGTTGCTTACATTACACATGTCCTTACGTATTGGGAATTTTACGGTATTAAATGTGTTGATTTGGAAAGCTTTTGTACAAAGTGATATTGAGAAAACCGTCTCGTCCTTAATTTTTGCACACCAGTGTATATATACACTGCTGGACAATTGCTAAGGACGGATAACACTATCATCCATAGCAACCACAAAATGAAAGGAAGCAAAATGTGGAAAATTAGAATAAGTGCGGGATATTAGTAAGAAGAAGTATGAGTATGCAAATTTTTTTCCACGTCTGTTCATCACGTGATAGCGTTCATAAGAGCTTTAAAGGTTTTGACGCGTGTGGACAGTTGTTGTTTCAAGTCAAAGTTTTACAGGAAAGGTTTAGCAGACCAACTTAAAATTTTTGGCATGTCTTCCCGACATCACATAGATGATTTTATGCGTGGCCGAATTATTGAAAAGATCGAAGAAGGGCGAAAAATAACAGATGTTGCCAGGGAGAGTTCAACATCGCTCACAACGTTGTTTCACGGCTGTGGAAGTCATTTAAAACAACTGGAATGTGTAGTAGACGGCACGGGGGAGATCGTGTTAGAAGTACGACGCCTGCAGAAGACAGATATACCGTCCTATCAGCAAAAAGGAACAGGCGCACCACAGCTCAGCAGGTGTCAAATCAGATTCTTGCTGCCTCAGGAAAGCAGATCTCCCGAAAAACTGTTGCCAGAAGTTTGAGGGGAGGAGGACTATACGCACGCAGACCTGTTGTATGTGTCTCATTGACCCGACAGCACCGTACTGTCCGTTTGCAATGGTGTCGTGAACATCACAAACGGACTGAACAGGACTGGGCATGCGTACTATTCTCAGATGAGAGTAGGTTCAGTCTGTCATCGGATTGTAGACGTCAACTGATCTGGCGTGAGAGTGGTACTGCTTATCGTCCAGAAAATATCCAGGAAAAGGACCGATATCCGACATGCGGTATCATGGTGTGGGCCGGCATCATGATCAATTGCCGCACGCGCCTTCATGTGGTTGTGAATGGGACTATGACGGGCCAACGATACATTGATGAAATTCTACTTCCTCATGTTCGTTTTTTCCGTGGTGCTGTCGGTGATAAATTTGTTTTTATGGACGACAACGCAACATGTCATCGAAAACTCGCTGTTCAGGATTGTCTAGACAGCGAGGATATTCAACGTCTCGTATGACCAGCGCGTTCTCCAGATCTAAAACCCATTGAAAATGTGTGGGATTCTTTTGGGAGGCAAGTTGCTGGTCGAAACTATCCTCCGACAAACAAGAACACCCTCATCCGTGCACTCACAGAGGAATGGGATAAATTGCCTCAACAGCTGCTGGATAATGTTGTGCAAAGTATGGTACGACGTAGGGAATGTTGCATCACACTCCACGGTGGACATATCCCGTACTGATACCTTTCTTTAAGGTTCCTGCTGACTTTTAGATGCATTGTTCCATTTCTCCATACACAGATCAAATGAGCATTTTTTTTTCTTTCAGATGTTTCACAGCTTTTGTACTTTCCAGAACAATAAATATTCTTTATTCTAATGTCTGAACAGTGTGGCAACTATATTTTATCCTACTAGGCCTCATGTCTCGCTTAATGTTATGCTACATAGCAATTTGTGATCCGTCCTTAGCAATAGTCCAGCAGTGTATAAAGGGGAAAAGCGACTCACTCACTCACTCACTGAGACTGACTAATCACGATATCTCCAGAACTATTAAACCTACAGACTTGAAATTTGGTAGGTAGATTCCCTTCATGGAGTAGATGTCAACTAAAAACGGATTTTGCAAAGTTCGAACCCCAAGGGGCGTTATAGATAATTATTTCCATTACTAAACTATTAGATGTACAGTCGTGAAACTTGGTACACAGATTTCTTTCGTAAAGTAGAGATTCCCTACATAATGATTTTTACGTAATGATTTTTACAAAAATCAACCTCGAAAGGGCGTTGAGGGTGCTTCAGGGGCGTTATACATAATTATTTCCATTTTTAAACTATTAGACGTACCGTCTTGAAATTTGGTATAAGCGGATTCCTTTCATAGAGTACAGATCCCCTGCAGAATGGGTTTTGTGGAAATCGTCTCCCAAGTGGCGTTGTAGAGAATTAAGTGGCGTTATAGGCAATTAACTCCTTTTTTAAAATATTAGACGTAAAATCTCGAAATTTAGTGAGCTGATTCCATTCATTGAGTAGAAATCCGCTATAAGATGGGTTTTGTGAAAATCGTTTCCTAAGTGGCGTTGCGGAGGCTTAAGGTTCGCTATAGATAATTATTTCAGTTTTTAAACTATTAGACGTACAGTCTTGAAATTTGGTATATAAGCGAATTCCTTTCATGGTGTAGAGATCCGCTACAAAATAGTTTGGGTGAAAATTGATCCCCAAGTGTCACTGAGGGGGATTAAGGGGCGTAATAGATAAATATTTCCGCTTTTCAACTAATAGAACCACCTGCTTGAAAATTAGAAGCTGTAGTTCCGTTCATGGAATAAAGTTCCTTTTACAAAGATTTTTGCGAAAACGGACCCCCAAAGGAAATGGGTTGCGAGGGATTAAGGCATGTTATAGAAAAATCCCGTTTTTTTTAATTTAACTCATTTACTTGAAATTTTTTGAGCACTTTTCTTTAGTTGAATAGAGTTCCACTAAGAATGGATTTTACGGAAATCAACTAAAGGGGGAAGCGGGGAGAGTTATTGGGGCGTATTGATACACAAAATTCCCGTTTTCGAACTGCTAAGACTATAATAATTAAATTTGGTTTGCATGCTTCTTTTGTTGAATTGGAATCCGCTTAGAATGCCGTCAACGAGGTATTGATGATAAAAATTCCGTTTTTGCTCTGTAAGATTTAGACTTGAAATTTAGCATGCATGTTTATTTTATGGAGTAGAGATCCACTTAAAATTGCTTTGGTGGAAATCCACTTGATTATTAGGCTAAGTGAGCGAAAAAAATCTTTCTACTTCTGTTTTAGATATAAATAGAAATTAGATATTATAATTTATTTCCTTTTTATATCAAGGGGCGAGAGTGTAACAGCTATAAATATATTTTTCAATACAATCGAATTCTTAATGCTAGATATCAATAATTAATAAATATGTAAACAGTATACATATATATACAACATCGTGAAATACCCAGTGAAGCGGGTGGGTAACGGCTAGTATATATATATATATATATATATATATATACACTGCTGGACAATTGCTAAGGACGGATCAAAAATTGCTAAGTAGCATAACATTAAGCCGAGACATGAGGCCTAGTAGGATAAAATATAGTTGCCACACTGTTCAGACATTAGAATAAAGAATATTTATTGTTCTGGAAAGTACAAAAGCTGTGAAACATCTGAAAGAAAAAAAAATGTTCATTTGATCTGCGTACGGAGAAATGGAACAATGCATCTAAAAGTAAGCAGGCACCTTAAAGAAAGGTATCAGTACGGGATATGTCCACCGGGGATATGTATGTGATGCAACATTCCACACGTCGTACCATACTTTGCACAACATTATCCAGCAGCCGTTGAGGCAATTTATCCCATTCCTCTGTGAGTGCACGGATGAGGATGTTCTTGTTTGTCGGATGATAGTTTCGACCAGAAACTTGCCTCCCCAAAGCATCCCACACATTTTCAATGGGGTTTAGATCTGGAGAACGCGCTGGCCATACGAGACGTTGAATACCCTCGCTGTCTAGACAATCCAGAACAGCGTGTGTTCGATGGTATGTTGTGTTGTCATCCATAAAAACAAATTTATCACCGACAGCACCACGGAAAAGACGAACATGAGGAAGTAGAACTTAATCAATGTATCGTTGGCCAGTCATAGTCCCATTCGCAACCACATGTAGGCGCGTGCGGCCATTGATCATGATGCCGGCCCACACCATGGTACTGCATGTCGGATATCGGTCCTTTTCCTGGATATTTTCTCGATGATAAGCAGTACCACTCTCGCGCCAGATCAGTTGGCATCTACAATCCGATGACAGACTGAACCTACTCTCATCTGAGAATAGTACGCATGTCCAGTCCTGTTCAGTCTAATTGTGATGCTCACGACACCATTGCAAACGGGCAGTACGGTGCTGTCTGGTCAATGGGACACACACAAGAGGTCTGCGTGCGTATAGTCCTCCTCCCCTCAAACGTCTGGCAACAGTTTTTCGGGAGATCTGCTTTCCTGAGGCAGCAAGAAACTGATTTGCCACCTGCTGAGCTGTGGTGCGCCTGTTCCTTTTTGCTGATAGGACGATATATCTGTTTTCTGCAGGCGTCGTACTTCTAACACGACCTCCCCGTGCCGTCTACTACACATTCCAGTAGTTTTAAATGACTTCCATAGCCGTGAAACAACGCTGTGAGCGATGTCGAACTCCCTGGCAATATCTGTTGTTTTTCGCCCTTTTTCGATCTTTCCAATAATTCGGCCACGCATAAAATCATCTATGTGATGTCGGGAAGACATGCCAAAAATTTTAAGTTCGTCTATTAAATCTTTCCTGTAAAACTTTGACTTGAAACAACAACTGTCCACTCGCGTCAAAACCTTTAAAGCTCTTATGAACGCTATCACGTGATGAACAGACGTGGAAAAAAAATTTGCATATACTCATACTTCTTCTTACTAATATCCCGCACTTATTCTAATTTTCCACATTTTGCTTCCTTTCATTTTGTGGTTGCTATGGATGATAGTGTTATCCGTCCTTAGCAATTGTCCAGCAGTGTATGATTGAAAAAATGCACTAAGAAATAAAACACTTGTTGGTCAATTTGCGAAATTGGACTACAGGTTTGGATTTCTTTCATACAAAACGGATCATGCGTACAAATAGCAGCTTCGAACAAAAATGCCTTGTTATTTATTGAAGCTTTGGTTTGAAAAGCTTTTATGAAGTAATTTAGATCTTTACAACATCTATTGCTAGTTGCAGAAGCTTTTCAAGCTTAACAAAAATGAAAACATATTGTCCTACTATCCATGGGAGAAGAGTGAAAGGTTTCAAACAAAATAAATGTTAAAAGGAAATAATTGATAAATTTGGAGCAGAGCAGAAGGCACACACACAAAGACATAATTAACTGAACTATTATTTCCGACATAATTACGTAGCATCAAACCATTTAATTTCTTTAGTTAACTTTCAGTTTCTATTCAAAGTATGTTTTAAGTTTCCATGATGTTATATATTTGATTAACATTTTAGTATGAAATTATTCTGTATTTTAATTTTGCTTGTTTCTTGATTTTGTTCATCTTTGTTATTCGATTGTATCTTCAGAGTACGATATTATCTTGATTATTTTACCTTGTTTCCTTCTTTTCATACCTAATAATTTGCGAAGAAACGCAGGCTTTCATACTCTAAACTATCAGGAAGAGGCGGGGGAAATTTAGTTACGTGCTCTTGCAATCAAATTTCATTGCATAAAATAATTCTGCATCGTAATTGTATTTTGAAAATATTTCAAAAAATTTGTAGCATTCAAATAAAATCTCTTATAAATTAGAGGATTTCTAATATTTATTAAATCTGTAATCACTGAGATGAGGGGGTAGGGGGAGAGTTATAATATCGACAATCGAATTTAGACGAAAATAACATTTTTCATGCAAGCTTTCCTTCTATTTCATTTTAGAAATTATACGGTTGAACAGAAAACGATCTATGGTTATAAATCGTTCAGTTTTTCTCAAAGAAAAAAAAGAGTTTTTATATAATTGAATGGGAAATTTGAAATAACGATATTTCTCATTCCTTTCGGTTTTTCTTAATCCCGTAGATGGCAGAAGCTGTATAGCTGCTCTTCTCGCTTAAAATTTTTTAAATACAAATTTTAAATAAAATGGATTTAAATAATTTTTAATTTATATAAGAATAAAATGACTAACGAGGAAATTAATATCATTGTGGTAAAAGCGTGGGGGGTGTGCTTTGTACTACATTTTTACTCTAATCATGCATTTCGAAATAGAACTAGTAAGAAAGTACAACAATTGATTGATATCGAGCACCCCACATTTTTAACACAATGATATTAATTTTTGCGTTAATCATTTTATTCTTATACTAAAAATTATTTTTTTTACTTTTTAGTTCGATAAACTATAAAAGGGTGTTTTTTTTAGTTTTTTAAACCATATTTTGATTTTCATTTTTTAGTTTGATAAAATCGTGTTTTGTTTATTCATTGATGAATTAATCTTACATGCGCCATTTTTTAGAATCTGGAATACTTATTGGCGTTTTCGATTTAGGGTTGGTTGTAACTAATTCCAATCTGGATTAGTTGCCAAATCCGGAAATGGGAAATTGTTAATCCTGATTATCCTGATCAGAACAATGCAACAATATTATTAAATTATTGTATTTTCATTGGTCTTTGATAAGTATGCAAAATTTCGAATTTTTCTGACCTTTTAAAGTGGGTAAAAATCGAGTTCAAAGATTCCGTTACATACAAATGAAACTTATAAAAGTGTGTTAAAAAATAGATTAAATCTATATTTTAAATTCCTTAAGATATTCTCTATATTCGGACCAAAGCACGAGAGAGTTAATTTTTGAATCTTCACTTAAAGCTCTATGTAAATTAAAATTTCTAAGGAATATTTTTTCCCTTCCTATAAATCATATATTTTTCCAGATTTTTTTGAAACAATTCCAGGAAGCATTTTTTAAAAACCATTAACTGTTTCTTTGGTTTGTATCGTATTCTTTTTTTATCCTCAAGTCCAGTGATCCGCAACCCCCGGTCCGCGGACCGGTACTGGTCTGTGGACCAAATAGTGCCGGCCCGCACAAGGAATATTAAATTATTTTCATTTTATATACTGTTGTGTATTTCTCTAGGATTTTATAGTAATCATTTTATACACCATGTTAAATGACTTAATATTAATTTCTTGGTGTAACTGTGTTTTATTCTGAAGGCCCATTTAAATACAATTAAACTAAAATTATTAAATGAAAGCAATCAACATCCCCTCCTTCAGTGGGCCGCGATAAAATTATTAAACGTTGACCGGCCCGCGGCGATAAAAGGTCGAGGAGCACCGCTCTAGTCTATTGTTATTTTGAAATTTTTTGCTGCAACTATATCTACAATATATTTTGCTATAATAATAGATCTAATAAATTATAACACAAATATATAAAATAAATACATTAATTGTATAATTCTTTCGGCAGAGCTTTGAAAGTCTGTTATGATTAAAACATATTTTCGACTATCTCAAATAATTGATAAAACATTTCATATTTTATTATTATTATTATTATTATTATTATGAGCTTGTCTTATATAGAGAGTCTGCTTGACCCAACCAATTCCATCTTTTTCTTTATTTCGTTGTGTGCGTTGTTTCTGACGGACACAAGGGCGGCGGTAGCCTAGTAGTTATGGTTACGAACAAGTGGCTAAAGTGTCATGAGTTCGAGTTCTAATGCTACTGAAGACCCCCCGTGGAGAAACGCTAACACCTGCTAGTTCTGTTAAGGATCTATATCCTCCCATTGGTGTGGTAGTTAGGAGAAAAGTGCTAGCTCAGGTGTCGTCCTCGTCACTTGATCAAAGTTCAATTTGCAATGTGCGTCGCGAATAGACCTAGTGTTGCTTGAATTGCGACGTTAATAAACACTCATTCACTTCCTTTCTTTTAATTAGTCTTGTCTAAAATTCAGATACACGCTTTTCTTCTCAAAATTAACGAGTTTTAGGTGCTGATTGGTAAAACGGCGCCCATAAAATTAGTGCTCCTTCAATGTGAATACAATTGAAAAAAAAATGTAATAATTAATGTAAAAATAAAATTTGACGTCAATTCCTACTCTCTTGGAAAAACGTACTGGCGCCATCTGTTGCAACTAATTGTAACTACGATGGATATAACGCAGAATAAATTTTCAAATAAATTCAATTAATATTTGCAAGAAAGAATAAAAAGTCGCCCATCCGGTATAGTGGTTAGTGACGTTGACTGCGATGCCGTAGAGCAGTGCCATCGTCTCAAAAGCGCTTCTTGAGCACGAATTCATAAATTTCTCCCAAGCCAAAAGGCTTTGGGTTCAAATTTAACTTAATGATCATTGGGAACTTATTTTAAATTTTAAATAACTTAATATTTAACTTAAACTTCCTACTTTAACATAAAAACTCTTCTCTTTAAATAAGTAATTCCTAGTTCCGTGTCGAGAGTCACGGAATGAACGTTTTTCCGAAGCAATGTTCACCGCGGTCGGAATCCAGGAGGGTGACCTCATTGGATTCAATTGTGCGGTGTTCACGCTTCAGCTTTCCTTTTCGGCCACCAGATGGAGGCACGATGCTTTACTATCTTGAGCTCTCTTAAAATTCGTTTCACGTCCAGCAATCATTAATTATAATCGAGCGACCGCTTATATTTTTGAGAACTGGACATTCCATATCTACATCTATCAATTATTATTCATGATTGTATCACATATATGACTTCATTGCGTCATTATTTTTCCTAAAACCGCATTGTATTTTTTCTATCTTGTTTAGTCCTTCCCCTACCCCCCTTTATCTCCGGCAAAGTGCAAGTTGGTTCATTTTAAATTTTTATTCAAAATTTGTATTCTCCCCCCTATTTTTGCATGAGATCTTTGAATTTTTATTCAAGATCTCCTTGTCTCGGGTCGTTTATTTTCGGATCGACCCAATCCATTTCCACGCCCACTTTTTTGCGAGCGAACGGCTTCGGCCAATCAGATCGCAGGAAAGTGGAGCGGCTGTTCCACCGGTCGACAGACTATTCTGTCGCCGTTCCAGCAGAATTGTTCTGCCCATTTTTATTATATCTTTTAAATTTAATTTTAAGTAATCCCATTAATTCGGCTCTTAATTTTAAAATTCTGATGAGGAGGTACGTCCCAGTTTGGGACAGGCACTCCGTAATTGACATGCCACTTGCCACTTGTAGAGCAGTGATTCCCAAAGTGGTCTATATGGACCCCCATGGGTCTATGAGGAATTATAAGTGGGGGGTCCACGTTAGTGAAAAAATAGTTTAGGGGTTCATGAGGTGTAAATGGGGGTCTACGACAGTAGCTCTCATTAAACCAGATCATGACTTTAATTTTAAAAGAAAATTTAATCTAGTAGAAACCAGATTTTACCTATTTAACGAATTTATTTACTATATTAATGAGGTTAATTTGTCGTTATAAGATGATAGCATAAATTTTATTAAAACAAGGAATATTTCAGCATTTCTTTTCAGAATTAACATTGAAGGTCATGAATTTTCTCAATTTGTCAGACAATCCAACAGGACATTTTATCTACATTCAGCATTTAAATGCCCTTTACTCAGATTTTGAAACTAGGTTTGAGAATGTTTTTACTATGGCTTGTATTACCATAGTCACAATCAATTCATATGGTCACATAGGGGGAAAAATCATGTTATGATAGGAACTGATTGTAATAGGCACTAACGAAGATCTTAAAGTTTAGAAACGGATACAAAAAATTTTGGCTTTAAAAAGACCTTTAATACCTTTTATAGAAATATCGTGAGAAAGTTTTTAGTTGTTTTCCTAGTGAGGAGTTTCAGCACGGTTGCCTATCTCCAAAACAAAAAAAAGAAAGAGGAAAAAGGGGTTATTACTATCAGAGGAGATTTAGGGTAAAACCCGAAAAGATAGATACCAAAAGTTGAAAATTTGTTATTGAAGTACCAGATTCATCCCTCCCATGAAAAGCATTTGTTTGTTGTTTAGTTACTTTGTGTATTAATTAAATTTAAACCTAATTAATTAAGATAAGCTTCTTAAGTTTTAAGCACTATGCTTCAATACAGTTAGGAATTTAATTCTTTTAAAGTAAGTGGCTCTATATAAGTTGTCAAAAAACATTGAAGTTGATAAATTTGTAAAAATTCAAAATTAGGTGAAGAGGGTCTACCCCAAACCAAAAAACATGGCAAGGGGTCTATGTGGCAAAAATGTTTGGGAACCTCTGACGTAGGGTTTGGGTTTGATTCCCGGGTAAGACATGGGTGTTTGTGTTGTAATCCTTCTCTTCTTTGTGATGTGTGCTTCACGCTTACTCCTATGTAAGCCCCTGTATGATACTTTGTGGTGCATGGGGTTATAAATGTTCTCAATAAAAAAAAAATTGAAAGAACTGTATTAACATCAGGTGTCATCCACTATGAGTTTAAAAAATTTTTATTTGAATTTGATTAGATGAATATAAAGTATTTTGTTAGCGACTGAAAACTTGAACAAGATAAATATATAGAAAGTGTGAGTTAATAGCAGGAACTGAAAAAGATGGCTATATGGCAGAGATGGGCGGACTTTTTTTAGGGTACGGGATACTTCTAATGCTTTTATGGTGTTGCGGTCTGCCCAGTGCCGTAGCCATTCTTTATTAAAACTGTACGTTTTATTTCTATATACATATTTTCGACTTCGTATTTCTCTTTCGAAATACGACAGATTACTATTTTTATAACGAAAATACTAGTGACAGAAAATTGTCGACTTGAATGCTGGAACAACCGTGAGCGACTACTCATCGAATCTTTTGCTGAAGTAAACACAGTCGCAACGAATGTGAAAGGCCGATTCACCAGTCTAGCTGGCATCGGTGTTCCATAAATATGTTTCTTTTAGTTAACGCATCTTAGGTCTTAGTAGCCCCTTCAAAAAGTCTTGGTGATCCATTGGTCGATCAAGATCGACTTAATGTTTTCTCTGCTATATGGTCTATATCAGTGTTTCCCAAAAAAAGTGGTCTATATAGACCCCCAGAGGTCTACGGTGGCCTCTAAGGGGTCTATGTCAACAGGAAAAAAATTGGGGTCCATGAGGTGTAAATGGGTGGTCTACGATTGTGACTCTCATCTAACCATTTCGTAACTAATTTTAACTTCCAATGAATGGAATAAATATTCCACATACACAGAGGCTGTTACTTATTAACTTATGTAATATTTCATTATAATATAAACATGTCTGTGTGTGTCTATGATGAATTATAAAATATCGTGAGAAATTTTTTAATTGCCTTTCCTAGTGGAAAGAAATTTCAACACGTTGCCAATCTTCATGACGGGGGGGACTTGACGCTACTAACTGAGGAGAGAGATGTAGGATTCAACCCAACAAAATTGATGCCACATGTTGAATATTTGTTAAAAAGCATCTGATTCATCCCTTCTCATCAAAACCATTTGTTTGTTGATTAGTTATTGTAAACATCAGCAGCTAAATTTTAATTTAATTAACACATGTTTAAAATAAAGATGTGTTTGTTTCCTAGTTATTCACTCTACACTTCACTACAGTTAAAATTTTTAATCTTTTAAAGGAAGTAGCTCTACACCAGCTATCAATGACATATATAAGTTGATGAATTTGCAAAAATTCAAAATTAAGTAAGGGTCTACCCTTAACTGGAACACATGGCACACAAAAAAGTTTGGGAAACTCTGGTCTATATCGTGTTATGCGATTGTAAAATTAAAATATACTATTGGAGTGGGGACATAAGATAATGATTCGGGTTCTATCCTCTCCCGACACAAGATGAAGGCACCCTTGAAAGACGAGTGTTTCAATGGGGGGGCGCTATTAAGTCATTTGGAGGTCCTTTTGATAAGCAGAATAATTCCTATTACACATGAAGGGGAGGGGGAAATTTAGTTACAGTTTTCTTAAATTTCTAAATGGAAACCCAAAGTCACTTTACAAAGAAAATACATCAAACAACAATTTCACTTTATTTTTTCTGTTCCATTCATCGAGTTTCAATGTTGGACTAAAGACAAAAGAAAACAATGCAATGCATTTATTTTATTTTATTTATATCTTAGTCTGAGTACTGATTTCATTACAATACACTAATGCAGGGGTCTCCTAAAAAAGAAAGACATTATCAGAGAGATGTGTTTTGCAACGGTTGCGGGCGCACACAGAGTAAGGAAAGTGCGACCGTAAAACCGGCATCTTCGTAGAATTACGACCTCTTCGACTTCTAATTGTTCCACCCCGGGAATTATCGCTCATGAGTGGGAGGTCTGACACTGGAGGTCAAGGACGTGAGATCTCGAGAGATGGCTTTATTTCTGAGGTGGGGAATGCCACCGGATTTGCGACATGTTAAGTTCGTTTACCTCCATCTCCGAATTGAGTGACACACTTACAGAAAAGTACATAACAGGAGGGTTTTCATCGTAAAAAGGACTCGTAAATCTGTAACTCACTTGAAATGATCTCTTCCTATTAGAATATTAGCTTGCAATGGGCAGAACTCATTTCCATATTTAATTACTGTCATACTTCTATTTAACGAAATCTCTAAATTCCGAAAAAGAGTCCGTTATAATAGAAAATTCGTTATACAGAGGTTCATTTTTCAATATACTTTATAAACCCCATAAAACAAATTTTAAATTTAATATAAACACTTTTTATTAAAAAAAGTAATTGTGTTCACACCTTTTAGTAAATATTAATATCTATTTATTTATATATCTTACTCATCAAAAAAAAGCTGCAAGGAAAACAAGAAAAAAGAATGTCTTGGTTTTCAACATTAAGAAAATAATTTTATTTTAGAATTCGTGAATGAACATTTTCGAGCTACTAGAAACGAAGTTACCATTACGACCAATTAACACTACAAATGAACGGAAATAAGTTCATGAACACGGGGACAACTCCACTGAGGGTGAAAGGGATAGTGAAGTGGACAATGGGGATTAAAGGTTGTACTTCGATAAAACGCGTTGAACTCTATTGCTCTCGGCAACTTATGCACCTGATAAAACCAGTTCAATTATGACTACGATAAAATGAGAGATTAACTTGTATATATTTTCCAGAAACACTTTAAAAAGAGGGAGAAAAAAGAATTGAATCCCAAGAGAAAATGTTTGCTTTATAGAAAATGCACTTCGCTATTGGGAGGTTATTTTACGAAGAAAATCGTGAAATGTTCTTGCTTCCGGGAAAAGGTTCGCTATATAGAAAAAATCGCAATATAGAGGTTCGACTGTAGTTATTTTTCATCCCTTATCCAGATTTTAGCCATGTGCAAGGTGATATTTGTCTTCGCCTCAGCACTGTAGCTCGTCGCTCGACAGTAGTGCGCTATTGTCCAAGTTATTCTTGAACCAGATCGTTTCAAATGCCTATGTAGTTTTTCTGTTTCAAATATTCTTATTATTTTGAAAGATTTTTAATGAGCATTTATGTGTTAATTTTGTGTGGCAGATTTTTTAACTTATTGAGCTGAGTAGGCTTCTTTTTGTCATTCCTTTCTTTGGAAATTAAAAAAAGCATCTAGCACACTGTAATATTCAACTTGCGGCTCGGTGGCCTTTTCTGAGAAGCCCGGTTATATACCATTGCATTAAAAAATTCAACTATTTATGAGCAACTTTCTAAAAGTTTAGCGGGAAATTTTATCAATGAAGCAATTATATCAATTTTTCTATCAATTTGCTTTTTCTGATGGTACAATGTAAACAAAAGGCTTGGTCATGGATGAAAGGAAATCCCATACTACACCCCATAACCCGGTAAAAAAAAAGCATAAAAGTAAATATTCTTTGTGTGTATTTGATAGAAGGGTTAATAAAGTATTAAAATAAAAACCGAAAATAAGAGTTTTAATATTTTGATCAATTTTGTTTAGTCCAATGCTGCTTTGGTCTTATTGTGTGTTTCCCCCATTTTATTCATGTTGCGGCCCGCGTGAAATACCTGTCATATTTATGTGGCCCGCCAGCAAAAAAGGTTGAATACCCCAGATCTAGCTTAAATGATGAATTAAAACACATCAAACGAATTGAGTGAGTGAATATTTACGTCGCCCTGTACAGCTGCACGAGGGCTTTAGGCGACGGACCTCGTCATTTTAAGCCTTAGTCAAGTGACGAGGACGACACCTGAACTGGCACTTCTAACTACCACACTACACCAACGGGAAGACGTTTGAGCTTTTGGCAGATTTAACGTGCATCCGCCCCTTCTGCACGGTGAATCCTCAGCGGTACTGGGCTCGAACTCGTAACACGCCAGCCATGAGCCCCTTACCTTGACTACTTGGTTACCGCGGCCATATATATATCAGGCAAATAAGAAACTGCCATGGACACGTGTCATAATTGCCTGAATCCAGCACTATCTCTGCTTATCTGAATAAAAATAATTCAATAGAACGGAAGAAAAGACTCTTATCACCTCATTTTTTTCTTCACTTGTAACACTGGAATGGAAAATAGTGCCTTCAGTTCACACAAAAGCCCACAGGTGCAACTTCCGTCGGTTACAATGCCTCTAATCATGGGGGACGGATAGTTCAATTACGAAGCTCTTTCTAGCCTTTAATGGATTTCTTTTCCTGTGCATTACAACCCTCCTCGGAATTATAGCTTTTCTTTTTGTGAGGGAGGGATCTAATAGATCTTTGTTATGTACACACGAGAAACGGGCAGCCAGAGCTGTTAAAGGACGTGCAAAAATAAGAACATTACATTTTTTTAGGAATATTCCGAGAAGGAGTGCTTAGAGTACTCTGCGGTTACCTGCGGCGAATGTCGTTAAGGAGAGGAATAAATGGACGTATTTTTTGTCTATTTGAAATCAAATGTTGAAGAAGTATACCACAAGAACTACAGGAAATTTAGGTTGCTTCCTCTCAGAGCACCTGACGTGTTACTTTGTCTCGGCAAGTAGGTTGAAAGTCATTCAGTTTCGCTTTGATAAGGTTTATGTGTAAACTCTCAACATTTAAAATTAAACGTGGGATGCGCAGTTAGAAAAAGAAAATGCCACTAAATAATCTGGTGCTTTTGCAGTTCGCTGTAAGATAACGAATTATGCGAATAATATCGAATGGAAATATTAAAAAAATGAGAGAAGTCATTTTTATAACAATGCAACAACATCCGTTTGCTCTAATTATTAAATAAATATTTTATTCTCATATTTCCTGGAGGCATTTCTGGCTTTTTTTTTTTTCTTCCATGAACGTAGTGGCCGTGGTAGCCTAGTGGTCAAGGTTACGGACTTGTGGCCGGCGTGTCATGAGTTCGAGCCAAGTACCACAGAAGACCCGCCGTGTAGGGAGACGTTTCACATTAAATCTGTCGAGAGCTCACACATCCTCCCGTTGGTGTTGGTGTGGTAGTTAGGAGAGGGGGCGCCAGCTCAGGTGTCGCCCTCGTCACTTAACCATGATTCAAAATGAAGAGTCCGTCGCCAAAACTCCTACAGTAGCCGAACAGTGCGCCGTTAATATTCACTTCCTAGGACGTAGATGGCCTCGGTAGTGGGGTGTTAAAGCCACTTGATGAGGATGATACAAAGCTCAAAATAACGAGTTCCGTCTATAGTAAGTAGCCCTAGTATAGTTTCCAAGTGTGACGTTATTAAAGAATCAATCAAACTGCGGATGCAGAATGAATGAGTCTTTAGAACACCACACTATAGTGTAACACGAGGGCGATTGGCGATGGACCTCATCCTTTTGAACTGTCAAATGACGAAGACAGCACTTGAGCATGCACACTTTACTATCCTAAATTCCACATCACGTCGACGGGAGGACTTTGAGTATACAGTACGTAAAATTTAACAAATTACTTGTTATTAATGATTAATTTTATTAATTAATGCTAATTATTTATTCAAAAGTTAGTTTTTTACTGTGTTTTGTTCCCGAAAATCGACAAAATCAAAAGGAGCATGATATAAGAATGGTGAACTTTCGACCCCGGACCACCTCTCCCCCTTGAAAAATTCCTGTGTGCGCCACTGCTAGGTAACGATTACCATACTATAGATGTAAAATTATCTCCAAGGAATTATTCTCCGTTACCCGATTTTAAAAGGAGGAATTAAGCACTGCATGAAATAAATCCGTGAAATATTTGAAAAAAGCTCATCATTATCGCTGTAAAATCTAAGTTTCAAAGAAATGCTTTCTTCAAAGATAAATTTCTCAAACAATATGAACATTTCATGTAACTTTTCAAGGTTATTATAATTCGAGAGAACATTTCTCTCTCTCTCTCTCTTTTTTGAGCACTATGAAGATCTGGGAAACTTTTCAGAGAAATAATTTTCTTATAATTCAAGTATTATTTTTCCTTCGAAACACCTCAGGGTCACCGTCAGTAATTAAATGGCCTGGTCTATAAAAGTTCTTCCCCGTTTTAATTCTAATCAATTCAATCCATAATAAACAAGCTGAGCACAATTCCAAGAACTGGAAAAAACACACCAAGGTGATTTTTCTCACTCTGCACTGGAATGCATCCATCATCCATAGAAGGTCAATAAAAAAATTCAAATCGAGCAGGTGTGGGGCCGGAAAAAACAAAAACAATCATCGATGAATAAATGAAGCGGTAAAAAAAAAGACTACTTATCACGGCGTGTGTGAGTCACCGTTATTTAGCTGGGGGGCTCTTCTAAGAGATGTGTTTCTTAAATGCTTGACCCTGAGCGGCAGGGAAGTCATATACCGTAATCGTTTCAAGAAGGGACGGAGATATATATTTTTGGCAAGTTATCTCTCTTTTGGCACATTCTTCTTTTTAATGATTAACTCTCTCAGGCTGAAGTAGTGTCGCTTTTCCGCTTAAGGCGCAAAAGATTAATACGGCGGGGAAAAAAAAAGAATTTAAATTCCATCGAACTTATTACCATCTAGCGAATCGTGAAAGAAACATTTCTGCCCCAAGAGAGTAAAAACTGATATCAGATCTACTATGGAAATTGAAAAGCTTAACAGTTTGATGTTGCTATGCTATCAAAATGATATTGCAATGAAGTTATTAGTAATTTTCCCGTAAAAATCATTCGTTTTTCGAAGAAAATCTTCGTTCTACAAGTACAATGACAATGACGCAACAAAGGATAAAGATGTCAAAAAGTAAAAGATAATAAAAAGATAAGCGATGAAAAAGATGATAATAAGTTGAAAACAGTTCATACAATAATGTATACTCTATACCAGAGGTACTCTCAACCTTTTTCCCCGCAGGGACGCATACACATGATAGGTATTTCACGCGGGCCGCAACGTGCGGTTTATGGAAAAAGCAGACATTGAGAGAAACAAAATTAATCAAAATATTGAAACTCATTTTTGGCTTTTATTCACAATTCCTACTATTATATATAGCTCACACTCTCTCTATATTTATTTATTTATCTTCGTGGAATCTTCAATCGTTAATAAAATACATTTTAAAGCGCTCAATTGAGCTGAAATTTTATACACATGATTAGTTTGGATGACAATACAGTAATTTAATTATAATTAATAAAAATTGATTAAAACTAATTATTTATAGAATTACAAGTACAGCATCGTTAGCATCATTTTTGGCGACTTAGCGACCACTTTGGCGACTTGTGTCGAAACTAGAAAATGTTTTTTTCTCACGTTTTAAAGCGTTCAGTTTAACTGAAATTTTATATACACGATTGTTTTAGATGACAATACGATACTTTAATGATAATTAATAAGAATTAATTTCCACTTAATGTTGTGATTCTGTCCTATGTATATACATATTTATATTAATAGTAGCTATTTAATAAAAAGTAGCTAAAATAAATTTTTCTTTGTTGATCTAAGTAGGAAAAAATTGACTTAATTTTTTTTATATATTACTTGTTTTAATACTATACTAACTTTTCTATTGAACTCACACAAAATATTTATTTTTATGAATTTTTACTGAGTTATGGGATAATTTCTATTTTCTTTTATCTATGACCCCCCAAAAAAAGGCTCTTGCTTACATTCTACTATTATAAAAAACAATTGATAGCAGAACTGATACATTTTTTTGCTTGATTGATAGAATTTCCTGTTAAATTTTTTGTACATTATTCTCCAATAATTCAATATCTTAGTGCAATAAGCCATGAACGGGCCACTCAAAAAAGTCTGGCGGCCAGCAGGTCGAGTATCGCTGCTGTGAGTCTTCCTTTCGAAACGAGTTTCACTCGTTCAGGACAATACTAGACTGAGTTTTGGTGCACGTGCAGGTGAGACTCATTATCGTTTATTTAGAGTTTGGACTTTGGTGCCCGTGCGACTGGACATACAATAATCTGGCCATACTACTGTGGACGAGATCGCTTCCGAGGCAGCTGACTGTCGACTTACATACACAATGGCGAATTGTCATCAAAGGCAGTAAAACAGCGACAGTGGGCCGAAGGGGTTTGGCCGTCGGAGCATGTGTCGGACATCTGCTGGTTTGTGAAGAAACCAGGGGAGAGGACGATTGGCGGATTATGTGCCAATGGGCCCTAATGAGTTGAGGTTCAAGGATCGACTCATATGGGCCTACCAATGAGAAAGCGTGAGGGGGAAGAAATGGACTGCCCCTGATATTTTAAAAGGGCTGAAAAAAGAAAAAAGAAGAGGGGGATTGAAAAAAACGAGGGCTGTCGTTTTCGGAAAGTGGAAAAGGAAGATCTCGGAGTTTTTGGACCGGGATGCTGACTAGGGGTCCTGGACGAGAAGAAGAAAAACGCCTTGCGGACTGGACCGAGACAAGCTGTAGAGAGAGCGACTTCAAAAAGGGGCTACCATACTGGCTAGGCACAAAGACAATCAACTGCATAATCTAACTTAATTTAATTATCCTAAAGGAGAAAAAATTTAAAGTATTTTTTTACTCCCACAACCTTGCTGTGGTGTTTTATTTTTACGCTGCCTTCTCACGACGTTACACTGCTCTATACTGTAATTGCATACAGTTTCATTAATTTACTGTATTAGTTTACAAGATAGTGGGTAGTCCGTGATGCCATAAAGTAAGAAATTAACAAGAGTGGCCAAACCATACTACCATCCTCAGTGGCGTAACGGAGAATATTAGGGCCCCCTGCAAAGTCGGGTTTGAGGTCCCAAGAATTTTACAAAAGATTGCAAAACCATAGGCTTTGCCCCCAACATTGAAGAGGTTGCAGGGGTATACGTTAGCCACTGACTATCCTTTCCTTACGATTGTCACTCCAGGGCACGGTCCACAGGTGATGTATAATGGAAAGACAATCCAAACAGCAAAAACGTAGAAAGGGAAAAGAGTAAGAGAGTTAAGGGAAAATCTCTCTCGAAACAAGACAGGGAATTAAGGAGGGAGGGAGGGTGCTCTGGAAAAAAGGGCGTAACTATAGAATTGCCTCAGGAACGGGGGAGGTTAGAAACGGCTCTAGGCTCTAGTGCCTCTGTACTTGGGAGGTACAAATAAATCAATTGAGATATTCAACATGCGTAGAAGTGTGCTAGAGCTATATTTATCTCCTACTACAAAGCAACACGAGGATTATGGGTGACGGACCTCATTATTTTCAACCACAGTCAAGCGACAAGGACGCTCCTTGTGACGTTTGGGAAAATTGATGGGTAGTGTGAAAGTTTAGAAATTAACCAATTGATTTATTTCGTCCGCAGCTATTACTCACAGTATGTACAGTCGGCTATAAGTTACTCAAATTGTTGACTATTTCCAATCAATAGATTAGATTATTAGTGAAGGAGGAGGCACACACAACCGTTCTTTCTAGTGTTTCAAAACGGACTACCTTTCCACTCCGTTGGGGAGGGGGTGGTTGCCACTTCTTACACCTCGAATTACTCTCGCAGAAAGTATTGTTTTCTCACAGTCATCGGCTGTCGGTCATATGATGTCATATGAAAGGACCCCAGAATATTTTTGGGGTGCACGAGTGGACATGGATGGCTTAATGCTATCTTTTAGGGAAGCCAATTTTGCAGCTGTGAGGCGGAACTCCTAACTGACACATCAACAAGAGGACATTGAGCCTTGACAGATTCAATATGCATCGGACCCCTCTACACGGCGGGTCTTCAGTGACACCAATTGAAGTGTATGAGAAAGTGTTTTTACCCATTATTTCACACCCCGGTTGTCATGTTAGAGTTTATAAATGAATATACAGGTGCACATATTATGTTATATTCATTAGTCACCACGGGGACTATTGTTTTGGCTACCAATTAATTGATCAGTAAATAACACTTTTCAGAAATTTAATATTTAAATATTGCATCATTCAATCAATCGAATCTATTGTTCGTCCTTGGAGAGCTGAAAAACAGAAACATACGGTTGCTTTAGTCCGGGGTTGAGCAATTAATTTGCCTCGAGAGTCACATCGTGGAAGCGGAGGGCCGCACCTTTTTCAAATGATTGCGTTCATTAGTTAACTTTGCCTCTAAAAAAAGGTATAAATTTTACTGTAAAATCAATATACACTTGACTTCGAAAGTCTGCGTGCAGGCAATCATCTTACGTGTTTATGCTCTAATTACAATCAAAACCTCTCTTCTGAAAATCAACATACCTCTCAGGGATTCTTCAAAATTTCCTTTATCAAACTACAGCAACAAAATCCGCATTAACATGAAAAAACAAGAATGATCACTAAATATTTACCAACCACACCTACCAAAAGTCTGCGTACACTTACAAAAAAGAACTCTAAAAAAAGACCTTTTATTATGAGATATTACACCCAGTCGTGTTTTTAAGTAATTATAAGCTTCTATAACGATTTATTTCGAATTTGAGATTTGAATGCTTGTGTGATTCCATGGTAGGTAACAGAAAAGAGATCGATATATTACTGAAAGAAAAAGATCCTCTTAGATCTTTAAAAAAGGAGAAAATCTTTTAAATCAGTAGGCTGAAACTGCTAGTAAGAAGCATTCATTGATTCAAAAAGTGTTCATTAACTACAAATCAACTAAAATTTTAACGTCAAGCCAAGATCCAGCCGCCCATCTGCAGTGTCACTTCGAGAATCTTGCTTTGTCATTCACTCTTTAGAAATAAAAATCCTAGACTATAAGCTTCACAAATGACTAAAAATGTTGCTGAGATATTGCAAAAAGGTGTGACTAACTACAATTCGAAGAGAACTAAAAAAGGATGATTGTCATAGCCGAGTTGCACTCAAGAATCCATTCATCTCTCAACTGAACATAGCTAAGGGAATGCTCTGCCAAAAAAAACCCAAAATAGGACACATAATTATTGAGAAAATGTAATGTATTCAATTAAAGGTTATTTTTATATTTTCCTTATCAAAAAGGACAACAATGCGCAGATTTTAAGAAAGATAATTTTTTTTTCGGCCATCAAATGTGGAGGAGGAGGCATAATGTTTGGAGGCATAGGAAGCTTTTGGGCTGGTAGTCTGGAATTTATCGAATCAACAATGTACAATATTGATTACTTGAACTTATCGAAGTAAAATATCGGGGCAAGTGCCAAAAAACTTGAGGCGGGTGATGAATTTTACTTTCAGCAGGACAAAGGTACCAAGCAAATGGTTTACATTGTTAAGCCATGGCTGTAGCTATCATGTCCCAAACCAATTCCGTACGTCATCCTTGTCCCCAGACCTAAGCGCTATACAGTATTTGGGGGATTTATTCGAGTGGATAATCAGGGAGAACGTAATAACATCTAAAGAAAAGCTAAAATCTGCCATAGTAGGAGAATGGAACAAAGTAGCCTCAGATGAGAAAACTTAACTAGTTGAATCCCAAAATATGTTGAGAGAGTTATAGAAAGAACGAAATAACTTAAAAAGTATACAAATTAACTTTTAGTTGCAATCTATTATCATAAATGTTTTTTCTTGTGTACGCAGACTTTTGACGCACACGATTTGTGTCGTTCTCAAATTATAAATTTGTGTGTGTGTGTGTGTGTGTGTGTGTGTGTGTGTGTGTGTGTGTGTGTGTGTGTGTGTGTGTGTGTGTGTGTGTGTGTGTGTGTGTGTGTGTGTGTGTGTGTGTGTGTGTGTGTGTGTGTGTGTGTGTGTGTGTGTGTGTGTGTGTGTGTGTGTGTGTGTGTGTGTGTGTGTGTGTGTGTGTGTGTGTGTGTGTGTGTGTGTGTGTGTGTGTGTGTGTGTGTGTGTGTGTGTGTGTGTGTGTGTGTGTGTGTGTGTGTGTGTGTGTGTGTGTGTGTGTGTGTGTGTGTGTGTGTGTGTGTGTGTGTGTGTGTGTGTGTGTGTGTGTGTGTGTGTGTGTGTGTGTGTGTGTGTGTGTGTGTGTGTGTGTAATTACCAGATGATTGTTGCTTACACTATTAGAATTTACGACATTACAGTAATCAATAATAAATTAAAAGTAAAAAAACTTTTTAAAGATAAGCTTTTATTTAAATGCGCTAAAAAGAATTAAAACAAACTTTTCTTTTAAAACTTTTTTGCTATCAACTTAAAGTGCCATTACACAACATATGATGTAAAAGCTTGTCGCGAGATTTAAGTACTTGTAATTACTTGATTTTAATTTTTGAAAGTTTCAAACTATCAGATCAAATTATTTAATTTACTTGTTTATCTACACAGGTAAATCTCGCGACAAGCTTTTATATCATTAATTGTGTAATGACGTTATAAGTTGATAGCAAAAAAATTTTCAAAAGAAAATTTTTTATTCTCTTTTTAGCGCATTTAAATAAAAAAAAAGCTTGTTTTTAAAAAAGTTTTTTTTACCCTTAATTTATTTTTTACTTTTTAGTTATCGTTGTATAGGTTTCTCAGTCTGTTCATCTCATTCAATGCATCATTGCTGCATGGTCGTTTGCCGGTTAATTTTGAACAGTCTAGGTAGGTACTCAATCTTTTTCCGCCAGGCCGCATACATATGACAGATATTTCACTCGGGCCGCAACAAGAGGATAATGGGGAAGGGGGTAAACACTGTAAGACCAAAACATTGGACGAAGCAAAATTAATCAAAAAATATTAAAACTCTTTTTTTTCTGCTTTTACTACAATACTATACTAAAAACGAAAAACACACACAAAAATTTTTAAATCCGTAATTTAAAACCAATTTTTTCAATCATTATACAGAATTTGGATAATTCTAATCTACAAACGAAAAAAAGTTTCGTGCGATTATCTTTAAAAATAACGAAGATATTAACTGTTTAATTAAACATTTAAGTATTTTTTGAAAAATCGTGAAAAAAAAGTGTTGGCATTTTATTCTTTTAAATGACTGATTCTGAAAGAGAAAAGCCTGAACTTTCTTAGTGCAGAATATCGATTCATTAACAAGAAAAAATATTCGTACAGAATAATTTATAAATCATTTTCATCAAAACGCATCGATTTTGACTCATTTTATAAAAAAATCGTAAAAAATGGAAAATATCGTTATTTTTTAAAAAGAAATATACTGTATCTCGTGGCGAAATAAATGATCTTTCCGATTATGTAATTATTTTTTGTCTGAGTTTGATAGAAAGAATTATAGATGGCTCTTTTTTAAAAACGTCGAAAAATCAGAACTTTAAGCTCAATCCGATAAGCTGCTGCTCGGCAGAATAAAAGGCCAACAGGGGTGAAACAACTATGCATTTTAAGGTTTTTAATTAATATCTTTTTGACTAACTGCAATATCGGAATATAAATGGTCAAAACATGCATTGTCATCCAAACTAAACGTGTATACAAAATTTCAGCTCACTCTGTTGAAGACATCAGCTCTTCAAAATTGAGCTTGTAAAAATAGTATAGATTCAGAAAGACTTTATTTAATTAGCGATATTTGCATGAATTTGAAGGACGATCGTCTGTACACACAGACTTTCGGAGGCAAGTGCATATAAGTGTTAAATAAAATAATTGTAGTTTTATTCGCGCGCGGTTTATTTATTGTGCTACTTTTATATAATCTATAGCTGTAAGCATATTTAACTTTGGAAACAGGTTGATGATAAGAATGTATTCTATCACACTTTTCTACAATTTTTTTGACATCAGGAGTGAGATTGTTGAAATTCTCTTCAAAGCCTGCAAGATGTCAACCGACAACCATCTATACTTACTCTTGTTGATCTCTATGAAAGAAAAACTTGGATCACACAAATACACGTTGACCCGAATACAAAGAACATTGCTAGTCTATTTGGTTTTCCGATTGTCTTGGCAGGCCACAATATGTCCACCCGTAATCCGGTCTGTTCGGCCCAAAAATAGGCACTCAGTATAATAACAAGGTATTCGGGATTCTGTTCTGTTATGAAATCTTTGCTTGTTAGCCTGCCAAATGCTTCCAGCTGTTTCCAAATATCCGCAAACCACAGTTAAAAATAATGCTGCAGCATAATTTTTAAATCATAGGAAGAGAAAACGAGGTCGACATCTAAAAACTTTCATCCGTGGTATAAAAGAAATAAATTTGACAGGTCTCTAATTGGCCTGGAATCGTTTTTGTTTTTTTCGATCTGTTAGAATTGGGAAGTACATAGTCGCAAAATGGCCTCGGTAATCGAGTGGTCATAGTCACGAGTTCGTGGGTGGGTCCCACCGCCATGCAGAGGGGACTGGTACTCGTTAAACCTGTCGAGAATCAAAGACCTTATACGAATATTAGCGTGAAGTTGAAGTTTGAAGACTTGAAAGAGGTCAGTTTTATCGTCCTTGTCACTTATTCGAGATTTAAATAGGTTTGTCGCCTATAACCGTCGTGTTGTTTTGAAGTGTAATGAGTGAGTGAATATTAACGTCGCACTGATCAACTACTCGATGGCGTTTGGCGATGAACCTCGTAATTTTTTATGTGTAACATCTTTCCTCTCGATTGCTGGATATTTGTAGGAGTGATTTCGTGAAAAGGGACGAAAGTGTGTAACAGGATGTGACGTAAGCACGCGCTACTTGATTTGACCAATGAGAGCACGTGGTGGTGTCTCCGCTACCCTTGCATGGGGGGGTCCAACTCTAGTAGCCATCAAGCACACCAGCGCTTGACTCTAAATCCACAGTCGGTCTGTAAAATCTACCCCTTAATTGCAAGAAACTCTGTGCCCGCGGTAGCCGAGTTGCATAGGTATCGGATCGTGGCTTGCCTTGTCACGAGTTCGAGCCCAGTACCACTCAAGACCCACCGTGTAGGGCAGCAATGCACGTTAACTCTGCCAAGAGCTGAAACGTCCTCCCGTTGGTGTGGTGTGGTAGTTAGGAGAGGGGGTGCCAGCTCAGGTGTCGTCCACGTCACTTGACCATGGTTCAAAATTACGTGGTCCGTCGCCAAAAGCCCTCGTGCAGCTGAACAGTGTGACGTTAATATTCAATCAATCAAGCAAGCAAGAAACTCTGTATTGAGCAGAGCAAATAAATTGCTTATCTACATACTTATCCTCAAACCAGTTTTAGCGTATGCCGCGCCAATCTGGGCACATGTAGCTAAAACTTCTATTAATCAAATTGAAGCCTCTCAAAGCATCATTCTCCGACAAATATTAAAAGCTCGAAGGTTCATGAGGAATAAAGACCTCATATCCACGAGCAAAATGATGTATATCAGCCAATTTATCAAAAAATTAGCAACTAACTTCATTCAAAAATTGGTAACTCTAATAATCCTTCGATCTTGGATATTGAAAAATATATCTCTGATTCTAATTTAAACAGACCCAGTAACATTCTTTCAGATATATATATATATATATATATATATATATATATATATATATATATATATATATATATATATATATATATATATATATATTATCTCTTCAATTAAAATTCTTAATTCAATTCATTTCACCCTTCTCACCTATCTTAAAAGCTTACTTTACCTCTTTCTTCCCTCTCGTGGCCTAGCGGTTATAGTAGCTGACTTGAAATGGATTCCCTCGGGTTCGATTCGCGGGAGCTCGTTATTTTCAGATTTACTTTAAATCACCTTAACTTTCGTTGGAAAATTATTTCTCCAGATCAAATTTAAATTTCCACGTTATTTCCTATTTTTTCTATATATATTTCATTTTTTATTTGCTTTTAAAAAGGCTGTTTTCTGATTTCAAATCATTCAATCTTTCTAAGCAGCATTCCCATTGGTCAGACCTCGCCCCGACCACCGAAATTTGCTTTCATTCTCGGTGCTTGCACCGTTTTTGAAGCTATTTTTTAGCCCTTAAGGAATTTGCAATTCACGTAAAAAATTAACTCAATAAAAACTTCTTTATTCTTTTCAATCTGTATTGTTTTATTTTTCAGTTCCCCCGTGCTTAGAACGGATATACCGGCTAATAAATAATAATTCACTTGGATATTCCCGACTGTGTATTGAACTCTTTTGCATGTGGACTAACTCAGATCGCAAACACAGATGAATTCATGCTAAAACAGGAGCATCTTATTGAAATATCCGCAAATGGGGGATTTAAACCAATGTTTAAACAAGAATGCCATAAATTCTGGTTACAAACACACATTCCAATTTTATATCCTGCGTTATAGGTTATTGTACAGAACTTGCTCACTATTTTCCCATCTTCCAATTTGGTAGAACGGGGATTCAGTGCCGTAAGAAACCTCATCACAAAAGTAAAAAAAAAAAAAAAAAAAAAAAAAAAAAACGACTAAAAACTAGTGCTTGTGGGGATTTACTCATGAACATTGAAACGGACATAAATATACTCATCTCATCAAAACATCTCATCAAGTTCATCAAATCATTAATTTTTTAAATTTTATTTTAAACAAAAGTTATAATTTCAATAAATAATTCTTCAACAAATGTTTTTTTTTATTTGTAGTTTTTATACTATGCATTTATGTAGCTTTTCCAGTTGGGGGTCCTTGGTCAAGTTTTGACTATGAAAAGGGATCCGTGAGCAAGTTTTGACTATAAAATGAGGTCTATGGCTAAAAAAGTTTGGGAACCACTGCTCTAGTTCAGGATTTAAGGGAGAAATGTACAAATTCCCTAAGACTACATGTGAATTTCGTTCTTGAATTCGAACTGATCGATTGACTGGAAAATTTGATGACAATAATTGCTCTGGTGTTATTCTGCGTGTGAGGCATTTGGTTATATATATATATATATATATATATATATATATATATATATATATATATATATAATGGAAGATTAACTGAATGAGTGAATTCTTTGAACCTCAAAGTTTAATTTGATTTGAAAAAGGGTCATTGAATATACCCAAGTAGAATTTCTTGGATTGTTGAAAATGCAGTTTCGGTGCTTTTCAGATTCGGTTAAAGTTTAACTCATTTAAAAAGGGTGTTTGAATGTATTCACATTTCCCGAAAAAATGCAGTTGCCTGAGAAACAGCGACAAGTTTTGTATTTAATCACTTCGTCATCGACAAATCCGGGGACTTTGAAGATATGACTATGTTTTTAAGAAACAGTTCATCTTTGAAACATTACTGACATTTTGCGAGACTTGGCTGTAGAGTATCCCTTGTGCAAAGAAAACTTTATTGTTTATTAACATCGCACTTCGAAGAAGCACGAAGGTGATTGAAAACAGATCTTGTAATTTCGAACTCTTCTATGGAAATATGACAAGAAGGATATCTCAGATGTCATTCCACTTTTCAAACTTCCACTACACACAAATGAGGGGATTTTGAGGCTCGACAGATTTGTGGGGTGTCAACGAGTAGTGATACCAACACTGGAGTAGCTAGCCCTGAGTCGGCCTCGTATCAAAATTCCTTGGTGGTTCTTTTGGGGAAAAAATGATCGCATTAATAAAAAACGTGTTTGAAAATGTCAGAATATTACACAAGATGAAGCTCCTGTAGCATGAGGGCCCCGTATCATTGATACGGTGGTAGCTGCACCCCTTAATACCACAGCATTGCAGGAGAGTAGAGAATTCCAGTAACAGCATCAGTGAGAAACGGCATCCAGAGAACAGAAAAGCAGACACGATATTGGATAGAAGATCCAACAGCAGCTGCAGCACAAAAGACAGGCTGCGACATACAGACTCGGGTCACCAAATAGGGTGGCAGGTGAGACTTCGGGTTACTAAATGGAGGGTACTAATCCATATGTCCACTAAAATAAAACAGCCGAGCTGGACAAGCTAAGCAATTTTATTCTCACATCATCAATATATGTACAAAACTGCTTTAATTATAATGGTGGTAACTTTTCTTCTTCAATGGCTAGACAGCCCTGGGTGGGCCCTGACCTTCTCCAGGCATCCCTACTTTTGGCAACTATTTTCCAATTTTAGACCTTTAGAATTTTTAGATTTTTTTTCAACACAATGAATCCATCTTAATGGGGGTCTGCCCCGAGGTCTATTTCCCGAGGGCTTTGCCAGAAAGATTTTCTTGCAGCAACAATCTTCATTCATTCTAGCCAGATGACCAGCCCAATTAAGTCTCTGTAATTTGACAAATTTTACAATACCAGGTTGTTTGTGAATTTTGTGAAGTTTTAAGTTAGATTTTCTTCTCCGTGATCCATTCACTTGGATCCCTCAAAGAATGCAGCGTAAGACCATAGTGGTAACTATTTATAGGTTATACAATATGGTAAAAGAAATAACAGCTCCACCTATATGCTGCAAATGAGTGGTGGTGCCACAGATTAAATGAATGAATAAATGTATGAATGAGAGGTTGAAAATTATAAGGTAGCTCTCTTAGTTTTGCTTTACGAATGAAATACTATTGAAAAAGTATTTCTGAATTAAGGTATTCGACTAGGTTGAAAAGTGCTTTTTAGGTGTTTGATGCTTGGTGTTGTTTGAGTCATTAAGGGAAAAAGAAGTTAATTATTGAAGAAGGACTAATACATAAAACTAGAGAGTTTTTTAAGTTATTTTTATAGCATTTACTTTATCTATAACTAATAAAAATATTTTTTTAATTCGTTTTTGAAGAATGAACTTTTATGACAATTAGTGCACGAAAAACGGGATATCTTCTAAATAGTCCAATCAAATGCAATGAAATTTATAACATATATGCTATGGGCCCTTCAAAGTGTAACAAACCGCAGGTTTTAAGACAATTACATTTAATCACATTTTACAGCCATTTTTAGCTTAGAACATGCAGTAATTTTGACAAAAAATCATGACCATGAAATTTTTAAAAAATGCTCTCTAATAAAATATTTTTTATCCTGCGGTTTGTGACACTTCAGAAGGATCTCAATAAGTATATCAATGACGTTAAAATTACATAATATGCAATTTATTTTTATTTATCACGTTTTTTTTTTAACTTAAAAAATTTTGCTACATTTTCCTAAAGATAATTTTTTTTAAAAAAGGATGAAACATATTAGTTACTTAATAGTCATGGCTTTTTAATCCTATTTGTTCTTTAAAACAATAAAATTATTTAGAAAATCAATTTTTGAAAAATTTATCTCTGAACCAAGTCGGATACCTTAAGAAAAGATGTATTAATTTTCGTATAATTCCCCCCACCCCTCGTAGGCTGGGGGCGATAGTTTGGAGAGGTGGATGCCAGGTCAGGTGATGTCTATCTTTTGACAGAGATTCGAAATTTCGACAACCGTTCCCAATAGTCCTCGTGTTACTTTATATAGTGCCAGTGACATTTTAAGACTTGATGAGGCCCTGGGCCACTCTGCGAAAGTAGGCCCCACCTACGACTGTTAGAAATAGACAGTACGTAGCAAACGTTGCCAAATGCTCGTAAAAACAACAACCCGAAACAAACAAACGTGCATGATTAACAATCGCACAAACCGGCTAGACCGATTGCCGCCTTTTGACTGATTGATTGAATATTAACGTCGCACTGTTCAGCTACACGAGGGCTTTTGGCGACGGACCACGTATTTTTGAACCATGGTCAAGTGACGTGGACGACACCTGAACTGGCACCCCCTCTCCGCCTTTTGACTGAATGAGTAATGATGGTGTATGGTGGTAGGCCTAGGCCTGTACGTGGACGACGGTTATCATAAACAGCCAGTTGGCATATCGTCCAGAATTAACAGTTTTTCGGAGAATACAACCGGAAATAACTTTTGACCGTTGGCCAATCATAATCTTATTAAGGCTGAGGGGAGAAAGACATTGTGAGCAAGACCCCGGACCCAGTTGCGCCATGCCGTAAGATGTCCCTGTATTGTGCGACGCTAACATAACTCTCATTCGCTTTCTCTCGCATCAGCCACTCACAGTATGTTTCAGATTTCATCCCATTATTTTTGAAATTTGGCAATAAATGTTACTTTAAGCAACATTTCAGCTTTTATGATTGAAAATTTAGTCTGTTGTGTTTTCTTTCTTCCAGTGACAAAAATATTGCATCTCAAGATGAATTCCATTGGACTGATTCTAATATAATTCCTATCCTTTTTTATCGCGAGTTAAGTGAATCAAATTTACTATTGGCTGTATTCAAGAGTCTGATAAGAGAGGGTTGAAAGTGCAAGTTTTTTCTTTGTCACCGAGGGTGGAAACTTAACACACATTTTATCAACAACCAACCAATAATACGAACTGGATTTCCGTAATCTCTATGCAATTCGCCCGATAATGGTATTGGTGACATCCTTTGTTTTGAACGATGGTCAACAGATAAGGCTCCTACCTGAGATGTCCCATACGATAAGCTTGTAGTCTCAGGATTTTTTTAAAACTTGATAACATTATTTGGCAATCCGTTTGCCTCGAATAGAATTTATCGCTTCAGAATCGGATGAAACGGAAATATTTTTTAGGCATTCCTGGAGATAACTTCATTCCGAAAATATAATCGTGCGGCTGCCATTTTGAAATATTATCGAAAAAAATTCATGTCTAGGTAATGCATAATATTATGCAGAATCGACTAGAAAAAAGTGTGTGTGCTTATGACCACACAATAGAAATGATAACTTCAAATTTTGTAATGTTATTTCAGGGATTAGTTCGGTGAATAAAAAACAAGGGGATATTAGTATTGTTCTATAAAATTATTTTATCAATATGTCTGTACTCATAAAGTAATATTTTTGTGCAAAATACTCGTATACAATCATATTTGTGAATTAATTGTATTATAAGAAGGAAACAATAGGGGTTTATGGTAGCTAAAATAGGTTATAAATACTTAAGATTCAAAATTATTTAAATATCTAAAAAAAACTCCGTCAATCGTTGGTCCGTACTTCGTCGTGCTTTCATTTGGATCATTTGACATAATTATATTGAATTTTGGTTTTAAAAAATCAACTTAAGGTTTGTATTTGTCTTTTGAAAAAAAAAATCTACTTTAAAACCCCCATATAAAATTATAGGTAATTTATTCAGAAGAGCCGATCCGGCTTTGAGAATTTTGGTTGTAATTTAACAATATTCCATTCCCTTCATGAATTAATTTAAGCTGCAAGGTAAGTCTTCTTAATTATATTTTGTCTTATTTTATTTAAATTATTTAATTAAACTCTTTCTTAATACCCTTATACTTAAGAGTGTTCACCCATGGGATGGCGTGTTTTTTAAGCATTCTTAGGGAATTTTTTTGTTGACGAACAGTAAAAAGCTAGAACTCATAAATTTTTTATCGTTTATTTATATGTGTTTTAAGAGTATTTATATAAATGTTTAGCTAAAAATATCCGATAGAACGTGAGTTATAGCACTTTGAACACACTTACCTAGAAAAAATGAACATTCACTTCCTCCATAATTCTGGTTGATTGACTTATCTGAAATAAAAAAGAATTAACGGTGTTTTAATCTATAAGCTTAAATGCCCCAAATCACTCAATTGAAAATATCAAAAATCGGATTTTTTGCAGACTTCTGAAGAAAAAGTTTCGAATTTCATGGGAGGTTTTGTTATGTTTTTGTTATAAAAAAATAGAAATACTTTGAATCTTGGAATGATCATAGTTCACACACACATATATTTGGTGCGTTTATATGTGCTGAGTGTACCCTATAAATTTAAAGTAATTCGGTCAAACTGTTTTTGAGATATGATGGAAGAAAGTTTGAAAAACACAGTTTTGAGAAAAACGTATTTAAAAAAAGTTTCAAGTCCGATTAAAACAATGAAAATCTTAACTTAGCGCGACAAACAGCTGCTCCTCTAACACCTGCTTCCTTATAACGACTTCGATATTTAAAAAACCACTTTACTACCGTATTCTAGACATGTTAAGGAATCAATTTAAAAAAATATTATTTTTTGAAACCATCACATGGGTGAACCCTCTTAATTTTATTTTTAATTGTTTTAATTTTCTTTTTAGACTCAAAGTATATTTAAGTAATTATGTGATTAATAGAACTATTTGTTCATTGCTATTCTGATTCGCTTACAAAAAAATAATTTTTATTCTTAAATTTATTGCAATGTTGCTAATGATAAATATACTGTTTACTTAGTTCTATAAAAAATTTCTCCTTTTTCTACATTTTAAGTTTAATTTTAGTGTAGGATTTCTCTATCTCAATAAGCCTATTTTTAAAATATATTACAAGTTTCATTTTCATGCTTCTATTACGATTAGAAAGAATCCCGCCATTCGGAAAAAGAGGTGGTGAGGAGCCCCACTTAGATCGAAGCTAAGAACTTTACTTTTACGGCGTGTTGGTAGGGGGACAAACTATCGCGTTTCAGAGTGGCGGGGAGAGGAGGAAACGTCCCTCCTTTTCTTTTTAGCGGTGTGTTTGTCGCGGACGACCTTGTACGAGCAGGATTTCCGACTTGAGACGAAAAAAGCCGAAGTAGCGTTACATACTTGAGCATGACGTTCATTCAAGTTCACTCTCCAGCAAAACGCGCGTAAAGAAGTTGTTACTTCAAAAAGAACACTTTTGAATTTGTTACAACAGGTGAGTAAAATGTACACTGGTGTGCAAAACTTAAGCAACAATGTAAAAATTAAGCAGATAACCATGAAATTGCAGAAAAGGAGGTCTGGAGATCAGTACAGTGAACACGTAAGTCAGTAGAAACGTCATGCGTATGCAAATATCAGGAACGAAACGTCAGAAGCGACGGGAGCGTACGCAAAACGCGTGATGTCGGCGTGTGCAGTTCAACAGTAAAATAAAATGAAGGACGCAGACGCAATTCAACATATTTGCTGCAAGTGCCAGTGAGTCAGTTCGTGAAATATGGCTAGAAGAAATCACCTGGACGACTTCAGACGTGGAAGAATGATCGGAAAGCTGGAGGAGGGGCGTACCGTCACCAGTGTAGCTGCAGAGTTCGGAATCAACAAAAGTGTCGTTTCGCGCCCTAGGAAAGCGTTCCAAACCACACGTACAGCTGTTAGAAAGGTTGGTGGTGGCCGCCCGAGGACGACAACTGCAGGGGATGACCGATATATCTTACTTACTTACTTACCCAGAGAATCGAGCTCACCCAAAGGGTTTAGAGCTGCATCCGACCCTCCGAGAAGTATTTTATTATCAAATTAAACGAAAAACATGTACAAAAAAGTCCCTTCCCCAAAATTCTTGAGAATTGGGGAATACAGAAAAAACGCTAAACAATTACAAATTACAATGCAAATACATAAAAAAAAACACTTAACAAACACAGACAAGAATGGCGCCAACACTTCCTGTTGTCGTTAGATTTTTTTTTTTTTTTTTTTGAAAGAGCACAGAAAAGATGATTTTTTTTTTTTTTTTTACATTTCCTCCTCAAATTATATTTTTTAAGACACTAAAAAGAGAAAGAGGGGAGAAAGGGGGGAAACAGATAAGTTATTGAATTTTATTAAAGAAATCATTTTTTGCTAAAAAGAGAAAAAAAAAAAACAAACAAGAAATTAATCATAAAGTAAACCCAGAATGATGACTAAGGGTTAAAACAGGAAGCTGCAAAAAATTATGGGAGGGGAACAAAAAAGATTTAAAGTTATAGCAAGAACCGAAGAGGGAAAAGGGAAAGTTAAGCCAAATTATCACATATGGATTTGGAAATAGCAAAGCAGGAAATTAATTTATTGTGAATTGCACGATTATTAATAATAGAGTTGACCCAAGGATAGAGAGCGTTCGGGCTGGGGTTAACAAGATGGTGATCAGAAGTGAAGGGGCAGTGGAATACGTAATGGTCGGCGTCTCCAGGCGACCCACACAGGCAATTTGGAGAGGGAAGGAGATTGAACCTGTGCAAGTAAGCGGGGAAAGGCCCATGATTAGTTAGAAAATGGACCAGATATTTAGAAATGGGAAGAATGTTTAATTTAGATTATTGAAAAGCGCTTGACCCTTAGTCCAGTATTGCAATCATTCCAAGAGGAGGTCCAAGACTCTAGGATAAATTTATTTAAGGAACTGGAGAGGAAGGAGCGAGGAGCGGGAACCGAAAACACTTCGCCATCATATACAGCCTGTTTTGCATAAAAATCGGCGTAATCATTATAAAGGTTATTGTTATGAGCTTTGACCCAGTAAAGATTGTAGTAGCTTCTGAATTGAAACAATTTGAATTTAATGGAATTGAGATAACTGGATTTATTTGTAAGATTATTAAGAAAGAGAATAGAGGAGAGACTGTCAGTATAAATATGAATTTTAGTATTATGATGAACTGCCCAACAGACAGAGAGACCGATGGCAGAGAACTCTGCCTGAAAGACCGAGTTAAAATCCTGAATTTTAAAGAGATATGTTTTAAAGGGAGACCCCCGAAAAAAAAAAATACACACGGCGAAACCAACATTGGAATCGATTTTGGATCCGTCAGTATACACTTACCACTCAGATGGGCCCTCGAAAGTATTAATGGGAAAGGAAAGAAAATCGGGAAGGATCTGATGAAGAGAAATAAAAGAGTCCAATTTCGTAGCTGGGATAAGGCCTGAAGGAGATCGTTCCTGTTGTTCCAAAGTTGGAATTTAAAGTAGAGAGGGCGAATAACAATATGAATGGGGGAATGCCTGATAGGATATTAAGAGCGTCAGTAGGGGAGGTTTTATAGGCTTTAGTGATTTTTAATAAGTAAATCCTCTGAATAGATTTAAGCTTTTGGACCTGGATAGAGGTCAGGGATCCACCCCACACTCCTGCTCCGTAGGAGATGATTGGTTGAACAACCGAAGTATACCAAAGTTTCATTAGGGAAATATGCTGGTGATTGAAATTTTTGGAAACACGATAAAAGTTGGAAGAAATCCAGAGAATCTTATCCTTGATAGAATTTATATGGGGAGTCCAAGATAAGCGATTGTCAATGTTGACACCCAAGTATTTGTATGACTTAGAGATATGGATGGAATTGGAACCAATTTTAAAAATGGGATTCCTCCTGAAGGTCGTGCTCCCTCGAAAACCACGGCCTTGAATAAAGGGACATCTGAAAACAACTGAAACGGTTTTAGCAGTTGCTATTGACAAATTGAGCTCGGAAAGCTTAGAATTTACTAAACTAAGGATTATATTAGTATTATCTTCAAGTTTCTTACGTGAAAGGCCAAAAGAGACAATTGCGAGATCGTCCGCAAAGGCTTGGAGAAGAAACAGTTCAGAGTTAAGAGAAAGGATAGGATTAAAATAAATATTCCAAAGAGTTGGTGAAAGAACGGACCCTTGTGGGCAGCCTTTAAAAATTTGTTTTTTAATGGTAAAAGTATTATCAGTCCAGATAATTACCCTGTTAGTGAGGTAAGAGTGAATGAATTTCTGAAAGTGAAGAGGAATACGGTATGAATGAAAAATATGGAAGAGAGTCGACCAATCAACGTTGTCAAAAGTAGATTTGATATCAATAAACGTAGAAGCAGTATGTTTATTCACCCTGGTATTTTTAAAGTGATGCACTAAATTGTTCACGGCCTCAATGCAGCTGCGGTTGACCGATATATCATCCTGCAGGCGAAAAGAGGCCGACGGCAGTCAGCAAGCGTCATTGCTCAGCAACTCTCTACAGCAACGGGGCGACAAGTGTCGCGGTTTACTGTGGCCAGACACCTTCACAAAGGGGGCCTATTTGCCCGCCGCCCTGAACGCTGCCTCCCGTTGAAAGTTGACCACCGACGCCACCGTTTATAGTGGTGCAGAGAGAACAAAAACTGGACAACTGTCAATGGAGTCGTGTCCTCTTTACGGATGAGAGTCGGTTCAGTACCAGAAGCAATTCTCAACGCGTTTTGATTTGGAGAGAGATCGGGACACGGTTTTATACCAGTAACATCAAGGAAAGACACCATTACAGTGGTCCTGGAGTTCTTGTCTGGGGAGGCATTATGCTGAACGGGTGAACTGAGCTCCACATTTTCGGTAGAGGGTCTGTAAACGGGATCGCTATTGTGAGGAGGTACTTCTTCCCCAAGTGCGTCTGTTCCGAGGTGCCATTGGCCCAGACTTCATGTTTATGGATGACAATGCACGGCCACATCGGACTCTTGCTGCTGAGGAGCTGCTGGAAAGTGAAGATATCACTCGAATGGATTGACCAACGTACTCTCCAGATTTAAAACCCATCGAACATGTGTGGGATGCTTTGGGGAGACGTATTGCAGCACGCGCTTACATCATCCGGAGAACACCCAACAACTCAAACAAATGCTGATTGAAGAATGGGCACTCCTACAGCAAGAAATGTTGCACCAGCTGGTTCTGAGTATGCGGAGACGGTGCGAAGCAACCATTGCAGTGAGGGAGGGCATATACCATATTAAGGAACATCTGCTTGTTGCTCTTCCCTGTTGGATAGACCATCATGAGTCACGATACAATGCGTTCAATAAAGCTTGTTTTTGTTTGATTCCATACCGTATACATTGTATTCCTTTTTCAGCGCCGATGCTTTCGTCATCCTTTACGTACATAATACTCTCCCTCATTTCTGAATTTCATGTCTCTCAGATGATTTTTCGTGAAGTTATGGCTATAAACCCACCTGTTGCTTAAGTTTTGCACACCAGTGTATTACAGTCAGTGGCGCACACAAGGGGGGGTCCTGAGGGCCGGACCCCCTTCCCAAAGCCCTTGATTTTTTTCCAATTGATTATAATTCTAAGTATATAGTACGTAAAATTTAATTAATTACTTGTTATTAATGATTAATTTTATTAATTAATGCTAATTATTTATTCAAAATTAGTTTTTACTGTGTTTTGATCCCGAAAATCGACAAAATCAAAAGGAGCATGATACAAGAATGGTGAACTTTCCAACCCGGCCCCCCTTTAAAAATGCCTGTGTGCGCCACTGATTACAGTCAACAATCCAAGCTATGTTGTCATCCTATTAACATTTTTCCAATCATTTATACTATTTATTTTCTTGGTACAATTCTTTGAGAGCGTTATCAACCTCACCTTTAATCGTTTTAAGTCCAGGAAACTGATTAAATTTTTGAACTATTATCAAGCAATGAGAACGACACCCCTGAGCAAGTACACGCTCTCACCGCCTTAGACCAGCGTTTCTGAAACTTTCGATCACCGTGCCCCCACCCTTATGTATTAGCCTGACATCCCCCAAGATTCTGACATCCCCACTCCTTCTGAATTAATATTCTTGATCAAAATACATGTTGTAGTAGAGTTTTTTTTTTCTTTGACGACAATTTAGTGATTTAGTCTTGGATGGCAGATTTTTCAATTTTTCTTAGAAACTTTTCAAATTCTGTGTAAATTTCAAGTAGTTATAATATACCGGTTCTGGAACAGTGGAGCCGGTGGAGCCCCATGCAAACAAAAGAGGGTGGAAGTGCCCCCGGATCTGAACCGGGAAGATGGTTTGTGATTGATAAGGGTTTCGGGGCTCTGTACTGATAAGAAATGCACGCTTTTAGCGATAACGAGTTATATTCTGATATAGTTTTAATTAAATGATTATGATTTTTAATTACGTCATTGGAAGCAAATTTTAATTGGGATAAAGAGACAAATTTTTCTGTACATATGATTATTTTTATATAATTCCGTATACATCTATTTCTGAAAATCATGATATACGTATTGAATGATTATTTGTTATATTTCAAATTTGATGCTTTGTGCTTGTGATTTCTGAAACAGAGGATTGAAAATTAGGCAAACGAAAGGGAGTGGAAATTCCCCCCGGGTCTGAACCGGGAGGATGGTACCCCTCCGCTCTGATAAGGGTTTCGGGGCTCTGTAAATGGGTGCTAGAAATGCATGTTTTTAGAGATAACAATTTATATTCTTATATAGTTTAAACTAAATGATTATGATTTTTTTAAGTACGTCATTGGAAGCAAATTTTAATTAGGATAAAGGGTCAAACTTTTCTGTACATATAAATATTTGTATATAATTCTGATAAAGTCTATTTCTGAAAATTATGATATACGTGTTGAATTATTGTTTATTACATTTCAAATTTGATACTTTGTGCATAACTAAAATATATTTTTCATTGATTTTGTATGTATTTTTTTTATAATTCTGAGATAACTTAAAAAATACTATGCTTATATAAAGTAAAAGTTCTGCATATGTTTTTTCGTGTGCAAAGTAGTTTCCTTACATGAAACATCCCTTTCCTATGTTAATATATGCGGACCTTGTAATTCTGGTAAAACTTTCTTTGTTAGACGAATCTTAGAAATAAAAAATTAATTAATTCTTTTCCTCCCAAAATTATTTGGTGTTATGGAATTTATCCAAAATTGTTTGATAAGATGTCTGACATAGAATTTCATGAAGGCATGCCTTTCGATGTAGAAGATATTACTAATGCTTTCGTAATAATAGATGACTTAATGAATGAAGAAGGAGATGACAAAAGAACTTTCAAACTTGTTCACGAAAGGAAGCCATCATAGAGATATTTCCGTAATATTTATTTTACAAAATATTTTTTGCAATGAAAAACAAATTATAGGAATATTTTTTTAAATATTTCCTACCTAAGTTGCTTTAAAAATGTTAGAGACAAGCACAATAGATCTCTTGTCTAGCAAGACAAATGTATCCATCTCAATCGAAATTTATGATTGGAAAACTATACGAAATACAAATGCTGCAAATTTGACTATCCACTTTGTGAGAGATAGAAAAATAAAAACTTTCGTTCGAATCATTTAATGAATTTTTCAAAAGAAAAAAATTTTCATAGGGTTTTGTTACGAATAAATATCTCAGAACAAAACATTGTATGCAAAACCTTTTGTCATGGATAGAATATTAAGTGTGGTTTGTGTTCTTCAACATTTGTTTTTAATTTTTAGTCTGTTTCCCTTCTTGTTCCTTACACTTAAATATATTAATATGAGTAAAGTAATTAAAAAAAAGTTGAAAAAATATTGAAAAAAAAAGTTGAAAAGTATTGAAAAAGATGAAAAATATTGAAATATTTAGAATATTGTTGGTGGACTTGAGTATTTAAGTTCAGAGCAATAGTGATAAAATTTCTTTTTTTCATATTAATCTTAAAATAATAATAACTTTATAAATTTAAATATATGGTAAACTTATAAAAAATTCAAAGCAAAATCTTATTCATCTTATAATAATAATAATACAAACACAAAATATGAGAACAAAAAAATATTGTATTTATTCACCTAAAATTTATTCTTACATTATATCATTTCTTAAAATATTGATACAATCTGAAATCTTTGTTTGCTACGAACAAATTCATATAAAAATATAATTCATTGAAAGCCTTTACTGATTTTCAACAAAGAAAATATATAAAATAATGACCACATAGAAATAAAGGAATATCCCTTGGTTAATCCATTTCTCAATAAATAAAGTCCTTCAGATCTCAACAATTTTCCTTTTATAAAACAATGTGCTAACAGAAAACTTAATTTAATCTTATATTTTTTAAAATGTATTATATGAGAAGCATTGAAATAAGTAACATCATTCAATTTGAATAATAAATACATTCGACAGGTATATGCATAAAATGAAGAGGAAACATTTACATTCTTAAACATGAAAGAATAAGATATATGCAAAATCAATATTTATAAAAAAGAAACTATTTAATTAAATTCTCATTTATATAAAATATTAGTTTTCATTTTATGCATATACCTGTCGAATGTATTTATTATTCATATTGAATGATGTTACTTATTTCAATGCTTCTCATATAATACATTTTAAAAATATAAGATTAAATTAAGTTTTCTGTTTACATTGTTTTATAAAAGGAAAATTGTTAAGATCTGAAGGACTTTATTTATTGAAAAATGGATTAACCAAGGGATATTCCTTATTTCTATGTGGTCATTATTTTATATTTTTCTTGTTGAAAATCAGTAAAGTTGCTTTTCAATGAATTATATTTTATATGAATTTGTTCGTAGCAAACAAAGATTTCAGATTGTATCAATATTTTAAGAAATGATATAATGTAAGAATAAATTTAGGTGAATAAATACAATATTTTTGTTCTCATATTTTGTGTTTGTATTATTATTATAAGATGAATAAGATTTTGCTTTGAATTTTTTATAAGTTTACCATATATTTAAATTTATAAAGTTATTATTATTTTAAGATTAATATGAAAAAAGAAATTTTATCACTATTGCTCTGAACTTAAATACTCAAGTCCACCAACAATATTCTAAATATTTCAATATTTTTCATCTTTTTTCACTACTTTTCAACTTTTTTTTCAATATTTTTTTTCAACTTTTTTAATTACTTTACTCATGTTAATATATTTGTGGTAAGGAACAAGAAGGGAAACAGACTAAAAATTAAAAACAAATGTTGAAGACCTACAAACCACACTTAATATTCTATCCATGACAAAGGTTTTGCATACATATGTTTTTGTTCTGAGATATTTTATTCATTCGTAACAAAACCCTATGAAAATTTTTTTCTTTTTGAAAATTCATTAAAATGATTCGCGAACGAAAGGTTTTATTTTTCTATCTCTCACAAAAGTGGATAGTCAAATTTGCAGCATTTGTATTTTTCGTATAGTTTTCCAATCATAAATTTTGGATTGAGATGGATACATTTGTCTTGCAGACAAGAGATCTATTGCTTGTCTTAAACATTTTTAAAAACAACTTAGGTAGGAAGTATTTAAAAAAAAATATTCCTATAATTTGTTTTTCATTGCAAAAAATATTTTGTAAAAAATAAATATTACGGAAAATATCTCTATGATGGCTTCCTTCGTGAACAAGTTTGAAAGTTTCTTTTGTCATCTCCTACTTCTATCATTAAGTCATCTATTATTACGGCAGCACCTCGTAATATTTCACATCGAAAGGCATGCCTTTCATGAAATTTATGTCAGACATCTTATCAAACAATTTTTGGATAAATTCCATAACGCCAAATAATTTTGGGAGGAAAAGAATTAATTAATTTTATTTCTAAGATTCGTCTAACAAAGAAAGTTTTTACCAGAATTACAAGGTCCGCATATATTATCATAGGAAAGGGATGTTTCATGTAAGGAAACTACTTTTGCAAAATGAAAAAACATATGCAGAACTTTATTTTATATAAGCATAGTATTTTTTTTATCTCAGAATTATAAAAAATACATACAAAATCAATGAAAAATATATTTTAGTTATGCACAAAGTATCAAATTTGAAATGTAATAAACAATAATTCAACACGTATATCATAATTTTCAGAAATAGACTTTTATCAGAATTATATACAAATATTTATATGTACAGAAAAGTTTTGACCCTTTTATCCTAATTAAAATTTGCTTCCAATGACGTACTTAAAAAAATCATAATCATTTAGTTTAAACTATATAAGAATATAAATTGTTATCTCTAAAAACATGCATTTTAGCACCCATTTACAGAGCCCCGAAACCCTTATCAGAGCGGAGGGGTACCATCCTCCCGGTTCAGACCCGGGGAATTTCCACTCTTTCGTTTGCCTAATTTTCAATCCTCTGTTTCAGAAATCACAAGCACAAAGCATCAAATTTGAAATATAACAAATAATCATTCAACACGTATATCATGATTTTCAGAAATAGATGTATACGGAATTATATAAAAAATAATCATATGTACAGAAAAATTTGTCTCTTTATCCCAATTAAAATTTGCTTCCAATGACGTAATTAAAAATCATAATCATTTAATTAAAACTATATCAGAATATAACTCGTTATCGCTAAAAAAGCGTGCATTTTTATCAGTACAGAGCCCCGAAAAAACCCTTATCAATCACAAACCATCTTCCCGGTTCAGATCCGGGGGGGCACTTCCACCCTCTTTTGTTTGCATGCGGCTCCACTGGCTCCACTGTTCCAGAACCGGTATATTATAACTACTATTTCAACATTAGAGACCTTCGCGAACACCCTAGAAAGGCGTTGGGGACACCCGGCTGTCTTTTACCGCTGTAACGTCACTTCTCGAAAACAACAACATCTGGTCGGTTTCTTTGTAGACCCGACACCCACATGTGCATCTTGCAGGTGCAAGGCAACGCCTTTTTGACCTCCGAGGAATCTAGCTCCGTCGACCGGAAGATGAGGGGAGAGATGCTTTGAACTTGCACGCGAGCGGTGACCAACGAATCCTCCTCTCACAAAATATTGGACTCTAACAATCTACAATTAATTTTAATAACTTTAATATGTATCATTTTGTAAATAATTTTCAATAGTTGTGACGTAAATAAATTCTATATTTAAATTAACCAAGAATACGCTACCGTTATTCTTTCAAACGTTACACCGCAGTTTAAGAGCCGTTGCCTTAGACTTTGAATCCAGTATTGTTCAACGCGCCTAATTTCTTATTAATCTACATCAGGGGTGGGAAAAATTTTTCAGGGTACTTGCCACTTTTAATTTTTTTCAAGGTGTTGCGGTCCACTTACTAGCGTAGGTGTGGTGAGCTAAGAAAAAGGTTTACAATATTTATTATAACTTAATAATAAGTATGGAATATGCCCTTAACTAAATAGCAATAAAATAAACTTAATTTTAAAACCCCGCGTTTGATGCAAAACGCAGGATACAAACATAATGGGCTCAATCCATGACGTCACATGATAAAGACAAATACGTGTTCTCTATTGAATTCAAAACAAACATTAAACTAATTGTACTTGTTGTTCTATTTATAAAACTCGGATATAATTTCAAATTTCACATTTGGGTAAAGATTCTCCAAAAAGACTTTTTTAAATTAAAAAAATCCTATTTTATGTTTATACTTTTAAGTAAAATGCATTTTGTATACATATGTACTTTTTAAGAGAAAGTTTTTGCAAAGAGTAAAACTTGGCAACACCGGAGCGCGTGAACTGATCAGCTGGAAACTCTAGATAGTTTTTATCTTTTGACTATGACGTCGCATGAGTTTTTGAATTGACGTCACATGAATTGGGCCCATTATAATAACCCAAAGTATAATAATATCAAAGGATGCAATAATAATCAAACAATTCAAAATACATTAAAAAACAAAACATTTTCAACTAAATTTAGTTCTCGTAGTTATAGTCAGTAGAAGACATAGTCTGTAAACTGTACGCCAATCTTGAATATTTTGGTATATAACTACTGACAGCTACTCTTCAGGAGGTCCGCCAGTCGATCGTGATCAATTTTTTATGCCCACTATTGATTTACACAAATTACTTTTTAGTGGAGTCCCGTCTCAAGTACATAGTTCGACTTGCACCTTAAAAAGCCCAAAATTTGGGACTCTGACCAACATTTTTATGATTGATTATCTAATCCTTAATGTGTCCTTCGATTGATTAATTTTAAAATTTACGTCACGCTAATAACACGAAAGCTACTGGCTATGGACCTCATTATTTTACACCACGGTCAAGTGACGAGGACGACACCTGAGCTGACAACTCCTCCAATCTGCAACACAAACTTTAGCAGGAGGACTCTTACACAATCAACACCTACATCAACCTCTCTACATGGCGGATCTTCAGTGGCACTAGGCATTCGAACTCATGACACGCCAGTCACGAGTTCATGGCCATGCGTGAGTGAGGGAGTATTAACGTCACGCATTATCCAGCTACTCGAGGACGTTTGGTGACGGACCTCGTAATTTTGAATCATGTTCAATTGACGAAGGGGACACCTGAGCTCTGCCACACCTCTCTCTTAACTTCCACACCACACCAACGAAGGACTTTTGAGTTCTCGAGTTGTTTTCCGAGTTGGGACCCCACTTCCTTTCTTTCGGGCCTCGGCGACCTGCCCCGAGATACGTAGTTTCGTGGCTCAGGGATCGTGGGAGAGGGATAAAACCAGTTCAAGATTTATAATCACCACAAAATGAGTTAAAAGAAAGAATAACTTGAAATGTCCAGAAATACTTTAAAAAAGGGAGAAAAAAAATTGAATCACAAGAGAAAAAGTTCGTTACATAGAAAACTCACTTCGCTAATGGGAGGTTATTTTACGAAAAAAATCGTGAAATGTTCTTGGTTCCAGATAAAAGTTCGCTACATAGAAAAATTTGCAATATATAGGTTCGTAATATGGAAGTTCGACTGTATATATATTTTTAAGTAAGCTATATATATATACTTTTAGGATAAGTATTCTGTGACCTTTCCTTTATAATTTTTAAATTGCAATAAATATTTAACGTGCATTTTATTTATTATGTCAGACCGTATTTATTTTACTTCCTTTCAGTAAACTAACAATTTTTTAAGTAGTCAGAGAAAGTTTCCACTTTTCGATATGCTTGCGCCCCCCATATAAGTTTATGACGTCCCCCTAGAGATGGGCGCCTCACAGTTTGAGAATCGCTGCCTTACAGTTTCAAGGTTTGCTTATGTCGACAAAGTTGGAAGACCAATGGAAAATGGAATGCAAGATCAACGTCTATATTTCACAAAATATTCAGAAGGAAATTTTTTTTTAGTCGGAATTATCGCGTTTTGGAAGTTCCTTCTCTGTCTCCATAGGTCTGTGTCCTTGAACTGACCAATGCGCACATGGATAAGAGTTTCGTAAAAAATGCATATGAAACATATCCCTATATGGTCAGAACTCATGCCATTCTACATGTATGGAATTTTGGCTGGATATTTTTGAATTTGGCGCTGAAAGAGAGAAACAGAGAATAGGGTTGCCAATGGATTACAAAGGAAAAAAAGTTACATGGAACAAAATGAATTCTTCCCGCCAATGGTTCGCGGAATTCGAAATAATGGCAGCGGAAAAGATTCACTTGTGGGTGATTATTATGTTATCAAGGGGTTAATCTTTATTCATACCCTGTTCTTTTGAGTGATTACTTTCCTTCCAGATACATTGTTAGGAAAAGGAAACATTAAATTCTCTGATGGATGTCGAAAGCGGAGGACAATTTGTTTTTATTAGAATGTGTGTGTTGCGTGTTTTATTTGTGAAATCGTATTGTGAATCCTGTTTATTCAGTCTTTACTGGCATTATAACACATTTTTTTAATACTCGTTGTATAAGTTACTGAGTATTCGGTACTGTTATGTTCATTGCTGTGCATTCAAATGTTTTTTTTTTTGCTTAAATAGATTTTTCATTTAAACTTCTTTCTCATTTATGCAAAGCAACTTTTGAGTGGCTGGAATGGCCGACTGAACATGGCCATGAACTCATTGTGAGTTCGAGTCTTGGTGTACCTGATGTCTCACGTTTGCGTGGTGTGAACGTTTGGAGAATAAGGGGCTTGCTTCGGTGGATGTATGTGAACTAGGGTTTCTGATTTCCCGTGTTTTCTATTTCAGGGAATGTCCGGGAGAATCCCATGAATGTAATTGTCTCGTTCCCGGGAATGCATCAAAATTTCAAAAAATTTATGAAGTTATTTTTAAATAAAATCAATAATAATTATATAAAATAAGGAAACGTATAAATTCCAAAATTAATACTTAATTATATAATGAACTAAAAACACAAAAAATACATAATAAATTGATTATTCATTTTTAAAATAGGATTTCAGAAAGCATAAGCAATTTATACTTTTATCACTCGACCTAGTTCTAAGCTTTGTGACGAACAATCCGGGAGTACAAAATGTTCTCTCGGCTTCAACTGACGTTGGAAGAATTGTTTTTAAAGCCTCACATAGTTTTATAATGTTCAGTGATGGATTTTCAGTCGAGTCGGACAACTGCATCTCTTGTTTCATGATTTTGCTGAAACTAGTTCTTTTTTTTTTTTTTTTTTTTTTTTTTTGGTTGAACAATATAAAACTTTTGTTTTAGAGTAAATTGCTTTTTCTAATTTTCCGTCCAACACGGCAGAGGTTTTTCTTTCAAAATCTCCATGCTCTCTTCTTTTGAATGCGAAGAGTTGGATATTGATTCCTCTTCTTCGCAGAAAAGCCTTGTCCCTATCATTTGGGCGTGTCTAACCAAACAATTAGGCAGTCGCGAAATATCGACAGTAACTGCAGCTGTTTCGTATTTTCTGCCGAAATTTAGATATTGCATTAATCCTATTAAATTAACATTGCGTCTCTCATTAATTCTTTGGATTAGAGAACACACACACATTTCATACTTTTTGCACATTCTGAATTTTGTTCGTTCAATTCTCCAATACCCAAAGAAAATAAACCTTCTGCAGTTAGCAAAGTTCCATTTTGACTGCATGATTTTTCTAAGCTAATTTCTACTGGCTTTAAGCCTGCTACGATTGTAGTTACAGTTTCAAACTCTACATTCGCCATCATTTGATGTCAATTAATGCTTTTAAAATTGCTGAGTATTTCTCAAAATCTTTCAAGCATTGCCAACAAGCTATTCCAGCGTGTTTTGGTCCCGGCGATTCCGAGTTAAATCAAGGGAATGAAGTGTAATTCCCGGAAATAGAAGAAGAATAGAAATGTTATGATTTCCCGGGAAAGAAGCCCTAATGTGAACATGTGATTAAGTAACTTTCGTTTGCCGGAAAGGTAAAATTTCCGAATGGATTAAACTTCAGTGCAGTTTATTCTTCATTTCTCCCCTTTCTTTTGTTTTGAAATCCTTTTTTTTTTTTTAAATTTTCTACTCTTCGGGTGGCCTCAGTAGCCTAAAGGTTATGAATAAATAACACACTCTTAAAAGGATATTTCATATCCGTTGGTCCTTCTAACAAACACATTTAATAATAAAAAACAAATTTCAGAAAAGTTTTGAAAGCACGAAATATTCTCGAAATTTCCACTCGTTCATCAAATCCGGTTATTTAAATGTCGCTGCCCGTTCCGAGCAGTAATGAAAAGCCAGCGATTCCCGAAATCGCGAGAAAACTCGTCAATGACGTACCTCCAGTGGCTGTGCCCAATTAGAGACGGGGGAAAACCGTTCATCTAACCCAAGTCGTAAAACAGTCCACGGTAGCCTCATTTACATTAATAAGTAACATGCTCAAACCGCAGAACTGATGCGACTCAGAAAAACTTGCATTAAACAGATAAAATTAAGTGTGATCGTAGTTTAATTGGATTTGTATTTAATGTCGAAAAGAACCGAAACATAAAACGTAACACTTTATTTTTTTACAAGTAGAAAAATTCTTCCCACATAAATATTCTTTTCTGACTTCGCTACATTACATGTTCCCATTTCCAAGCGGATATACGTCTCTCTCTCACACACACTCATTCTCATTTGGATAACAAATTTGCTTAAAATTTGGATATTTCCCCATCTGAAAAACTGTTTCACGTTATCGTTTCTTGCACTGAAAAAGATTTCGAGCTGTGCCTTATAGAAAGGTCTCTTCATCATAGTCAATAAGCCTTGAAATTTTGGAACTACAGTAGACGTCGTTTATCTGAATCAATTAGGACCGGGCACCGTTCGGGTAACCGAAAGCCGGATGCGATCCATGCAGTATATGAAACTGAACACCATACGAATATTGAAAATCTTCACATGCGGGAAACGTGCTTGAAGAAAAAGCAAAATAGGTGCGAAATGTCGCAATTTTACCTTTATTGTGGAAAATAATTACTCATTTTTCGCTGTACCATTGTACACATTCGGTTTTTCGCTGCAAGGTCTCTGATTCTCTTGAGCAGCAGTTGTTGAGTAGGTCAGCACTCTGATTGTTGTTCGTACCACTGCATTGCTGTCTCTAACGCAGAAAACGCGTCAGCATTTGATGGACCCTTGCTACTTTCGTCCTTGTCTGTTATTCGCGTTCTTCATCCGTTTCATTGTCGACTGGGACGGATTCTTCTTGCACGGAAGTCCCAATCTCGTCATCATTTAGCATTTGAAATCCACAGTCTTCTGCATCGCCTGCCATCCAGGTCTTTACATCTCTTCATCGTATTCTTGAAATCCTGGGATCGATTGGATAAAGTCGATAATCTCCTCCCTGTGGTCTTCATTGAAGTCTCTTTCGCCTTCTAAATCTCGCCACAGCTTATTCCATGCATTTTACAGGATCTGTCTTTCGAGCGAGTCTTACGCTGATGCTAACATGTTACAGGCGTCCTTCATATTGAGCTTTTCAGCAAAAGCAGCAACACTTTCTTCGGAGCTTTCTGCCAAAAGTAATCTTCGCAAAGCTTGTTTCCTAAAAAACTGGTCCGGATATTTGACGCTCTGAATAATAAACGTTCGGATAAACGACGTTCTACTGTACAGTCAAATGACGATGTCGGATACCTGAATATTCTCCCAACTTTTATGTCAGCATGGTTATTTGGAATCTAGATAGGGAGTGGGAAACTTGTTTGACTCGTGGGCCACATTGTGGGAGTGGAAGATACCGGCGGGTCGCACCTTTTTAAAATAATTACAATCATTATGAATAAATCATAAATATAATTTAAATAAAATATTGGCAGTTTTATTCTATTTATTTATTACGCTAAATTCATATTCTCCATAGCTCCAAGATTTATTTTATGTCCTTTTTATTTTAAAATCAGTTTAATGAGACAAATGTACCATATCATATATTTCTACATTTTTTTTTAAAAAAATCAGGAGTGAGATTCCTTCTTTCAATTCTCATGACAGCCTGCAAGTTCATGTCATCTTGTTGTACTTGCATCTATATTAACCATTGTTGATCTTCATGCAAGAAAAACTTTCCTCAAAGCGCCCTGCACCTTCAAAGTGCAACGTTAATGAAAGATCAAGTAATTGGCTGTATTTAATTCTTTGAAGAAAAGTAACAACGGGTTTAATAACTTGTGATGGATCTATACGCATCTTCACACTGATCCTCTTGGGGAATCTTTGGGCTAGCATTCGCGTTTAATTCACAGCCATCCCTCTCAAGAAGAAACCGTAATATTCAGATTAGTTCGATTATATAAAGTCAGTTTTGTAATTCTAGAGAAGGAGGTGGGAAGCAGCTGTATTTGCTAAGCAGGTAAGATTGAATAAGGTATACTTTCGCATGTAAAGATTAAGAGTGGTGCTTTGTCACTGAGTTGAATTAGTAGATTTGAGGTTAGGAATCAACGATAGATTACGTTGAGTTACATAAGTTGATTCCACATATTTGCTTAATAATCATTGCTTTCTCCGTGTTACTCATTTGACATTCAGTTTGAGAATAGATTGTTGCTGGTTAGTTTGTATCACACTAAATAAATAATTATGATTATGGAATTCTCTGGTTCTGCTTTCATTCCTCCCACACCCTTAGGTAGGTAAGGCAGCGAGAGAGAAACTTCGGAAAGAAGTTGTGATGTTCCTCCCCTTGGAAGTACATCCCTCGAAGTATCAGCGTCAGCTAGAGGTGTAGGATTAGCGAAAGAACTAGAATCAAACATTATCTTAATATGACTTTATTAAGATATTCAACTTAAACCTTTAACAAATTTAATTATAATAATTATATAATATGAGGGAATCTACGATGACACAATACGCAACACACAATATATATATTTATAATAAGACCTAATCCAATTCAGACCAATATCAATAAGCGAACCGCCTAATCCTCGATTCTAATATTAAGTAATCAATCCTACCTTATTATAGCTTGTAGTAGTTATTGTCTTTATATGCAATGGGATGCAACTGTACGGCTTCCTTCTAATCGAGCACCAATATATGTATCCATGTCACATAGAGCTCGTTCAAACTTGATACACGAACTGTAGTAACTATCAACTGCCACAACCCACATCAATTGTCTAACATTCCTTTACATTGCCATCTCACTTACTCTAAGATCCGATATTTAAAGTCCGTTTATTTGCATCTCTTATTCACATTTCATTTCTTGGATTTGGTTGGAAAAGAGTTGCAATTAATTCTGGCCCAAAGAACCCAAAGGACTTGTTAAAGAAAAGACGCGTGAGATGTCACAAAGTTTCTCACAAACTTTTTAAAGAAACATATTCAAATATGTAATCCGTATTTTTTACCTTTATTTCCATTTCTCTAATGGTGGGCATAAAAGGAAAATAGGTAATTTAAAAGTTTCCAGTGGTTAGAATTTTTAGAAATATTTTCACATGTCACCCAAGTGGCTTTAGCTGTGTATCATCAGTCATCTCTGATTCTAGATCAAGATACAATTCTCTGAGATATTCTATGCAAAGAATTCCTTCTTTCACATAATATAATACAGGAGACATCGGTACTACTTGAAATAAAGAGTGTTTTGGAGTATTTCACTTGAGAAGTTTCAAATCAGTGGGTGATCGGTTAATGAACATAACCCGTTCCAAGACTATGTTCGCTATCCGAATTGTTCGTTAACCGATCATCGATTGACCATAGACTTCTATGTGAAATCGATTAATTCGTTCTGGAGACCCTAAAAATTAAATTTTAAAAAATGTATACTTTCTTTGTAAGTTTTTAAAAAAATAATACATACATATAGTCTTGCATATTAATCAGTCCTTTTCATTTTTTGCTTATGGGGCGTTGAAGAACATGTCCAATATCGATTGCTTTTCTCTCTTTTTCAGGATTTTCCGGAAGTAATTAATAGCATTGTCGTTGTAAAGATCCCCAACCCTACTGACATCAGCTTGGTTTGGGTGCCATTCTAAGACCATTGCTCTGACAGCCTCCCACTTTTTCAAAATATCTTTAATGGCAGATGTCGGCATTGGTCCTCTTTTGTCTTCCTCTTGTTCAGAAGGAGATACATTTCGTTGTGTTTCTTGGTGTTCTTCATTCAAAATTTCTTGGAGTTCTATCGTCAGTTCATCTTCATGTCCCATTATGAGCTCTTCTATGTCATCCTCGTTCACCTCCAATTCCAGATCTCTGGCAGTTGTCAAAATTTCATCCATAATTTAAGGGATGTCTCCCTGATCAACCCCGAATATGTGTTCGTTGTCCAAAAACAAAAAAAATCTTTCTTGAAAGTGTTCGTTATATATACGAACACAAAAATCTTTCGTGAAAGTGTTCGTTAACCGATTTGTTCGTTAACCGATCACCCACTGTATATACGTATTCAATATCTTTCAAATCTGTTCCTTCATTTCAAAAGAAAATATCAGTAGACACAGTAGAAAAATTATTGAGATTCCCCGGGTCGTTTGCTCTAACTTTCGTGATGACCGGACAGTTCTACAAAGAAAAAAGATAAGCGATATCGGTTTAACAAAGGAAAGAAAAAGTCAGGGGTGAGGGATCTATACATTTAGTACTTATTTGACAAACATAGGCTAGTTGAAGCCTAGAAGGATGTGAAACGTCTTGTGATTCCATGTCGTGAAATTTTTAAAACCCCATGAGTTTAAAATAAATGGATATAAAACCCGAAATATTTCGTTGGTATATCTCAGTGATCTTCAAACTGTATTCCACGGAGCTCAGGGGTTCCACAAATCACAATAAAATGTCGAAAAGAAAATTATAAATTTGTATGCAAAATGAATTCACGTTCTATATGAAGTTTGTATAACAACAAGTACCTAAAACTCCAATCATTAAAACTGAAAATATTATTTATACATATTATCTTTATTTTATAATACTTTTTAAATTTTTATTATAGTATAATAAAAGAATATTAGAATATGTGTTCTTTTTATATATATACTACATACTAAGTTGTGAATTTTTTGAACTATTGAGGGTCCCATGAAATAACTTTATACTCGTTAGTACGATATTTTGTAGAACTAAATAAATAGATTTCTATTGGAAGATGAACTTTTTTTTACTTGTGGGAGAAAAAATATCTATTATAAAGGAGAAGGAACAACTTATATATTGACATATCAACAGATTCAATGTTAAAATCTACACTGAAGCAAAAACAGCTTCTTAAAATGTAGGCTGCAAATTCATTCAAAATACACAAGATTTCTTGCACATTTAACACTTTATAACTTACTATAAACACTTTAATACCATTCAGAACGATGTATTTAAGTGAAAAATATTCCTCGACGTGTGAGCGGCTATAAAGAGATAAAATGTAAAAAACTAATTAAGGCTGTCATCGGTAAAAGTACAAGAGCTCTAACTAATCGCGAAGCACATTTTCAGACAGGAAAATGACCCAATTTCCATGGAAATTTGCAATATTATAACTCGTACCTCTGTTAACAAAATATAGTGTTTTTAAAAATTTCAAAATATTCCGAGAATACTTTCTTTTTTGTCTTAATACGTTAAGGCAAAGCCCATTTTAACATTACGGTATAGGACAAAAAATGCGAAACACATTTTATACCAGAAAAAAATAAATCAACTCGGTTAAAAATGGGAAGTATGATAAAAAAAATGCTGCTCTCTAAAGGATAGTGAAGCCAGAATATTATATTAATATTTCATTTCTTTTATATCTGAAAAAATGTTCCAAATTCGGGTCCTATTCTTTAACATTAACCGAAAACAGCCTTAAACGCAGAATATAAAATGCGACTGCAAATCATTTTAATTTGTGTAAAAACAATTGCACGCTTGACACTTGAATCAGTAATTAATAACATTATATATATAATGAGTAAATTACACACACACACATTATCTTTTATTAAAAAAAGCAACATTTTTTTGTCTTTTTATAAAGTACCTATAACATGTTGATCTACTTTAATTATTTTAAAATGTATTTTTTTTTAAGTATGTGTGGAATGGGGTTCCCCCCAAAATCACCTTATAGTTCTAAGGGTTCCATGAGTTTAAAAAGTTTGAAAACATTTGATATATGTGAATGATAATATACCAGCTCTATGATTTCTAATTTTTATCGATTTGTGTTATTTAAAATAAAAAAGAGAATTTGTTAGCTTTAACTAAAAGAAAAAAAATACATGAAAAAAAGTTAAAAAACTGTTTATTTGTATAGATTTAAGGAAATTAACGTCGTACAGGATCTTTATTCATATTTCTCAATGTATTAACTGCAAGTGAGTGAAAAAAGTTGCTTTTGTCTTTAGAGTAATTGATTACCTAAGAACTTATTTTATGAAAGTGTATATGTGTGAGTAGGTAGAAAAAGCCGATTCTGCTGTAAAGGTGGTGCAGGCGGTGGATGGCGGTTGCAGGCGGTCAACAGCAGTGCAGAGTTGAGTTGTTTCGTTCCTACTGACGAGTTGAGTTGTTTTCTCATGTTGAGTTGAGTTGTTTCGTTCCTACTGACGAGTTGAGTTGTTTTTCTCCTGCATTGGTTTTGATTTTCGAGTTGAGGGGAGAGTTGAATTGTTTTCTCCTACAGCTAAGTTGAGTTGTTTTTAAAAAATGTGCACAAAAAATGGAAGTATGGGAATGTTAAACGTGCTCATGGCGCCACCTATTGATTAAAATATACACTAATTATAGATTTTAAAATGATTGAAGTAAATAACGCTCAAATAAAAAAAAATAATAATAAATCCAGATTCAAACTCACGGCCTCAGATCAAAATGTCTCCATAGGACAATAGTTTTTCAGTTACGCTAACCATTGTCCTATGAAGACATACAGACCTGAAGAAAACTTATGTTTATGATCTCATGAATTTAATTTTGCAGGCGAAGCAGATGGCGACGTGTTTTAAAATCATTTTCTTAATTAAAATGAAATAAAAAAAATGTTTAATTTATATATTATTTTAATAATTTGTAAATTTTAATTCAGTATAATGATTACATACACACACAGTAAAGATACAAAGTAAATTGATTATTCAGAAAAATTTGCCGTAGTATACTCGTCATCAGCGTGAACGGGTTACGATTTAACTTGTTTTCGCTTGTCTGATCTTGATTCTACAAGACGGCGACTGAATTCTACGTCAGAAATTATCTTAATGCTTAGAGCGGATGAATACATTGCTTTCAACCACTCAGCGAACGCCGCTCAAGTGTAATTCGGTTGATATGCGTTAGACACTTATCACATTTTAGTTCAAAATTCATTTCGTTTGTTAGTATTGCGGTGGGCTGTATTCAACAAGAAAAAATATGGTGATGTCTGAAACACATAGTGAAAAACGAAAGTTTGGAAAAGCCGGGGAATCTTCTGCAAATAAGAAAGCCAGAAGAGAAGTTTCAAAAGTAAGTAACAAAATTAAATAAATTTAATATGTAATTTTTATAATGTTTTTTACACATTTCTGATCTTTATTAATTTTGATATATTATTTTCAGAAGTATGGAAAATTTACCGAGGATTGCATACCAGATGGAGTATTTCCAATTGGAGATGATGTTTTTGTCTTTGCAAGCACCTATTATGATTCCGTATCAGTACACATAAGACGTTTCAAGAAATATGGCAAAACATACTACCCAACTCCCGAGGGAATAACATTAGACCCACGGTGGATCGAATATATCATGCGTAAAAAGAAAGTGCCGGAATTACTGGAGGAATTACGAAGTGGACTTTTCCCTCCTGAACGACACATTCAAATAACCAGTGAGAACTTCATTGATTTTACTTTCAAGCGCATTAAATACGGTCCGGATAAAGAGCCCACTTTTAAAGAAATAACCATATCCCGAGAGCAGTGGGCTGAAATGATTAAAAATATGGTGCTATTGAAAATGCTGCTATAGACAATATGTTTCAGTGTATGGACTTTTTAACTGCATATAAAACCTTCTGCGAAGGCCCCATAGAAAATACATTACCTTCGTCTTTGGATGTTAGTCTGGGTCAACAATACTTGACGCAAATTTTGAAAAAATCTATTTGTAGCCTCCTGAACGAAAAAGGACTGAAACAGCCTCAGACTTTCGCTGAGGAGTTATGGGGGAATCGCGAAGAAACATTTAATTCATATGTTTCATCACTTGAAGCTAATGAGATAACTGATTGTTTTTATAATAATCTTTTTGAAAATGAACATTTTTTATTGTTAAAACCTATACATTATGTAACTCAAGAATTTTTAAAAAATCTTCGCTTGGATATTATTTTAAGAGAAGTAAGAGACATGTTATGTCCTCCACCAGCGAGTCGGTGGATAGGCGAACGAACGATGTAGTTGTTGCTGTTGCGTCAAGTATGACTGACGGCTTGCTTGTTGCGTCATGTGAATCGGACAGCTTGTTTGTTGCGCCATGAGGATCTGACGGCTTTTCAACTGCTTTTGCGTTGCGATGGGTAGATGGCGGCACGGCAGTTGCGCGAAGGTTGCGTTTCTTCAAAGTTCAGCCAGGGTCACCAATGAGGATTAGAACTCAGCACCTTCTGCTCCGTAAGCACGTAACTTATTGCTGGACCAAAATAATCACTTCCGTCCGGAGTATGTCACTGGCTTATGTAGATTATTGGCTTATATATATACTACATTTATATTTATGTATTGAAAAAACTTACTTTTTTTCCTTACATATTCATATAAGCATTCAACTGACTTTAGACAGTTATGTATGCATTAAATTGTTTTCCGTGAAAACTATTTGAGCAGAAAAAATAGCAGTGAAAACAGAATTAATTCTAACGAAGTTAAAGTCCAATTTGTTAGGGAAAAAAATACCGTCTTTGTGGGAAGACATTCTTTTATGTGGTTTCCAGCAATGTTATGTTGAGATTTCTTATTTACATGCATGAATGTATGAGAGTTACACTTAACACTCCCTCCCCCTTGAACAAAAAAGTGACCAAAATGAATTCCTTATTTTATGACATTCTTCAAGATTAATAAAAGGAACATTGAAATGACTTTTACATGGAAAAAAATGTCAATGTTCATTAATATAGACATGAAATTCCAGAGAAAAAAACACTGTGCTATTGGTAAAGAATTTTTTTTTTTTTTTTTTTTTACGGAACTTGAAAATTTAACTCTCAACGTTATAGTATTTTGAAAATGATTGTTTTTGTACTGATACAAAAATATCTTCGATAGTTTATATTCTTCAAGAAAAAGGAAATTTTTTAATTTGTGTATAACTTTATTTTATTCAAATGTTGTAAAAAATATCAATTGCCGCTCGACAGTCATGGACACGACCGGAGACTCCCCAACCCCTCCCCTATTTCTCCATCGCTCGCGTATGCATTAGAAAAGACTCTCTGATACCTTACTAATCTCGTTTTACTTTTTACTTGGCTGCTTTCTCTCGAAAGTTTCCTGAACCCTGGTCTAATCCAAAGATACACACACTTTTTCGAATGCAGAGCAGCCTCTTTGCAGTGCGTTAATATTGTTCGTGTGAAGTCTCTCTCTATATAATTTATAATTAGATATGTTTTAACTAAAGTAGTGCGTCTTGGGAAAACCTTTGTTCAAAAAGGGCACCACGAGTCTGAAAAAGTTTAAGGACCATTGATTTAAAAACTTTAAAAGGTACAAAAAACAAATATAAATTAACTGCACACGAATTTTTACAACCATATAACCAGTGTAAAAACACATCAACAGTTTTAAAATCACTAAGTCGATTTCCTGTCATACGTTTGTGTGTGTGTCTTGTTTCAATTTTCCCCCTCTCCTCTCTTTTGAGTGAGTTAACAAGTTGGTATTACTTCCCTCCCTCCCCATACCGACGCATTTGTACCATTAACCAACGTAGAATCGTTCTGCCTTGTTGGAGATATAAAGATAAAATTACAAACCTTGACCGCTTAAATATGTGTATATAAAAAAAAGACCTAAGAAACACGTAAGAATCGCAACTGAGGGTCCTTTTCACCTTTCCCTCAAACCACCGTTTCCGGTCGGCCGGCATCCTTTGAGACAACCTGTCAAGCCCTTATTACGAGAAATCATCAGTTCTGTTATTACGCGATTCGCGAAGCCTTTCGCGCGCGAGCTGTTGGTCTAGTTCCAGCAATCGGACCACCGTGTCATGCGGCTTGTAAAACGCATTATCGCGGGTGGTCACACCGCAAAAGTACACAGGCAGCCCACACCCGAGAACTTCGGTCGTGATGATGTGGATACATTGTATGGGTCGTGCCGACAGAAATTTGTCCCCTTCTTCGACGCTGTAGGTAATCTCCCAGTAAAAGGATGAATGCTTTTACTATGAATTGGATAATTTATGGGGGAGGTGGTAAATGCATGAGCATTGCCAAGCAGGAGAAAATACAGTCTCTTTGAGTCCTGTGTGGGTTAAAAATTGTACCTATTATAAGTATTTTTTTTTCTACAAAAATCTTACTTACCTATTTAAAATCTTTTTTATATATAAAATCCAGTATGTATATTTATTTAAGGTATTTGATTGCGGTTCGGAGCTGTGATTTTGAAAAGCCGTAGGCATAAATAATTTATTAAATATTTAAGTATCACTTGAATTAGAGAATATGAGTTATAATTGTTTTAAGAATATTATTACAATAAAAAAATTATTGAAATGTAATTTCTGGCTAAAAAATGAAAAAAGAATGATACATTTTTGAAACAATCTCCTTTTATGAAAAATGCTATAATTTTATTTTAATAATATATATGGCTCTGAGTTCTCTGCAGCCCCAGAACTAGGATTCTCAAAAAATACACATTGTTATCACAGTTACGATCAAATAAAATAATTATCGATGTTTTTTTTTTCTTTCGTTTCTTTTTTTTTCTTTTGTTAAAATTTCTCTACTTTAGCATGTTTTCTCTGAAAAAAAAATATATGGATAAATCCACTTCTAAGTTATATATTTCAGTGGTACGAGGCTCGAACTCATGACACGTCGGCCCCCACGCCCACACTGTTGGATGGGACATCTGCGCTTTTGCTCAGTGGAAACCATGGATACAAAGAAAAATATAAGGAAACAGTCTTTTAAAATGGGAAAACCAAATAGAGAAAGAAAAAAACATAAAAAGAGTAGAATAAAAATGAAATTTGAGGCAGAAAAGCTAAAATTTTAAATACCAAGCATTAATGTAAATTTAAATCTAAATACAACGGAAAGAGGGAGCTCCAATTTTATTCTTGTATATGTGCTTTTGAATTTGGATTGGATACTTGTGAACAGACTTCGAGCGTTGAAGGAAGCTATCAGGATTTTTCAAATATCGTTCCTTGACAGCTTATTATGAAAGTTTTAACGATGGGGGGTATTCTGAATTTGGGTGAATAACACTGACTGATATGCTAAGGAGCGTCGATCTTTAATTATCTCTCTATATCACAGAATTCCGAGTCTTATGCCATCAATAGTGTTCTGACAGTTAGACCACACACTGACCCCTTCAATAAAGTCAATCCCTCAGATACTGTACTGTTTACTAACGCGTCAGTAGCTCGCGGTGGAGCTTTATCGGAAGTTATTGTAAGAAGATATCCCGCTGTGAAAATCCGATGAATGCGTAGTTCACAAGGTACTTTCCCCTTGTCACTTTACTTGTTGAATACGAAATTACTCTTCTTTTCATACAATAGGACACACGAGGAAGAAGAAAATAAAGACATTTGGGGGGGAGGGTAACCCCTTACTCTGTTCCATAGAAAGAATGGGACCTCCCAGAAACTATTATGCTGAACTTCTTGATAAATTACTTTCATATTTCTGTATGTTCGAGTCCACTTTTTAGCAGGGATCCTTTGGACTGATGCGAATGGGATAAATTCACCGACAAAGCAGCGCCAAGCCAGAATTCCGTGGTGCGGTTAAAATCAACAAAATGTACACAGCATTAGAACGTGATCCTCCCAGCAACTATTATGCTAAACTTCATGATGAATTACTTTCATATTTCTGTATACCCGAGTCTACTTTTTAGCACAGATTCCTTAAACCAGGGATACTCAACCTTTTTTTCTGCTGGGCCCCGTGCATATGTCAGCCATTTCACGCGGGCTGCAGCATGCGGATAAATTGGGAAGGGGGAGGACAGAAATGCTTTAAGACGAATATAATAATGGAAATTTAAAATGTGGAAAATTGTGATCATAATACTTCTAATACTTCATAATAAACTTGATCATAATACTTCTAATACTTCACAATAAACCTGTGATCATAATACTTCTAATACTTCATAATAAACTTGATCATGATACTTCATAATAAACTTGATCATAATACTTCATAATAAACTTCTAGTTTGCTTTTTTTAATTAATATTTTTTATATTCTGTATTTTTGTCACTAGCACTAAATTAGAAGCATTTAAGAAACACTCCTTCACAATGTATGCATCAATAAACAGTTTCATATGATTACTAATCAGTGGCGCACACAAGGGGTCCTGGGGGTCCGGACCTCCCCCCCCAAAGCCCCAGATTTTTTTTCCGATTGATTATAATTCTAAGTATATAGTGCGTAAAATTTAATTAATTACTTGTTATTAATGATTAATTTATTAATTAATGCTAATCATTTATTCAAAAATTAGTTTTTTACTGTGTTTTGTTCCCGAAAATCGACAAAATCAAGAGGAGCATGATACAAGAATGGTGAACTTTCGGCCCCGGACCCCCCTTGAAAAATTCCTATGTGTGCTACTGTTACCAATAATATAACAAACTTCATGGGATGTCTTTGTTACCACTGTGATATTACCACCAACAAAACACTTTGTTGCTGGTGCAAGGGTTATTCCAGAAAAAGCCTATTTATCACCACTTGAAAGAGATCTTCGAGTAAAAGTGCCATTGAATGATTCTCATTTATTGGTATTTTTTTTTTTTTAATACAGCACTTTCGTGATAAATCAGACAATTGCTGATCCTTGTTTGTTTTTCCCTACAAAATAGTCAACTTCCCAATCGTTTTGAAGCGATATATTTTCTTCGAATATTTTTCGCTTGTAAGATATGAAAAATACTGAAAAAATTAATTCCACTGTTGTCTGTTATCACTAATCGAAGCTGTTCCAATTAGAAAAAGAATATCAATTCGTACCTATACGACACCTACAACAAAAAGCAAAATTGATATATTTGATTTCTTGACAAAGAATTTTCTTCCAAATCTTGTATACAATGTTCTTAAAAAAGTGAATTTCTCAGAGCAATGGATGATGACCGGGCCACTTAAAAAGGCTCGGTGGGACGCTGGTTGAGTATCACTGCTTTAGACTGATACGAATGGGATAAATTCACCGACAAAACAGCGCCAAGCCAGAATTCCGTGATGTAGTTAAAATCAACAGAATGTATGCCACATTAGTACGTAAAATTCCTATAGGATGCTGTTGACATCTTAAGTTTTATCTTTTATACAATGTTTAACATCAATTTTTGTGTGCGTATTAGGAATGAGTGAGAGATATTAACATCGCACTGTTCAGCTACACAAGGGCTTTTGGCGATGGACCACGTAATTTTGAACCATGGTCAAGGGACGTGGACGACACCTGAGCTGGCACCCCCATATCCTAACTACCACACCCCACCATTGGCAGGACGTTTCAGCTTTCGACAGATTTAACGTGCATCGCTGCCCTACACGGCGAGTCTTTAGTGGTCAAGGGATTGAACTCATGACATGCCTTTCATGATCCAATACCTTGACCACTGGGCTACCGCAGCCCTGTGTGCGTATTAGGAAGTAATCATAGTGTAATCGTTCCTTAATATTATAACATTTATTGTATTCCAGTTTATATCTGTGTTCTACAGTCTCGGTGTTTAAAACTGTTTAGTAATTATTTATAATGTGTGTTAGTCAGGGGCTTAGCTACCGCCGTATCAGCAGTATCAATGATACGAGGCTCCAACATGTGTAACTACAATCCCACTAACAGGGCTCCCATACCTGAAAAAGGGCCCCGAAGGAATTTTGATACAGGGCCCACTCAGGACAAACTACGTCAAAGGTGTTAATATATATTACAGTAATATAATTCTTAAGTATATATTGCTTTCACCATTTGTGACATAATTGCACAAGCATGCTTCACAATGTAGACATGTAAAAAACTATTTAATTTTAGAAACTTCTTACAATATGTGGAATCCCTCTGAGTTAAGAGTGCCGCAAGAAATCGTATATTGACGAAATAGAGGAAAGGCTTATAATAATTTTGTGCGTCATTCTTTAGAAGAAAAGATTGATAAACGTCAAGAATTTTGTTTCACAAATGATATTTCTTTAAAAAATGGAATTATTATTATCAGATACAATAATAATTATCTGCCTAATTGTAATTTTATTAAATAACATAAAAGAAAAAAATGTATTTCACAATTATAACATGTAATTGTATAATTTGCAAAATGAATATTCTGGAAAAATTAAGAAAATTCTTTGATTTTTACCTTTTACATATTCTTGCTTTATATCTTGTTAAAAATAAAAGTTGCATTTTTAAACCATAAGAAATATTCTTAATGGAATATGTCATCATTAGAAAAGGTGATATAATTTTTAGAAATATATATATATATATATATATATATATATATATATATATATATATATATATATATATATATATATATATATATATGCGACAACTTTGGAAATCATAATAGGTTTCCATTTTTGTCCAAAGACTTTTTCGGTATTTTCAATTTTAATAGCTTTAATAGCTCTCTGTTTCTTGTACTGTCTGTTTTTATCCAATTTAAGTACGATATCTTTTGCACCTTTTATTTCCTTGATATGTTTCTTAAAAACCAATTTCATTTTTTCTTAGCCTTGTAGGAAGTGCAATTTTGTCTCTTATTATGTTATTTTGTTTTATTATACTATATAGAGAGAGAAAGAGAAGAGATTATTGATGGCATCTATTTGATTATTTTTTGACGAAATTGTTTTTTCTACAACGGAAGGAATTTCATATAACCCTTTAAGACCCAACCCGCACGATCGTGCGGGTTAGACATTCTTATACGTTTTTGCTTCTGCAATAGTCGTATATAACAAAATCCCGAATCCAATGATGGGCGGGTTTGCAGAAAGTGTGAAGTATCACTTGATCAACATGCGATGGTTGTGGTCCATGTTTTACTTTCAACTGGCAAATCTAGCTTTGTTTTTAAATACAACGAAAACACTTTTTTTTTCTGTTGTAAAAAGAAAATTATCGATTTATTTCTAATTTCTTAGGTGAAAATTTTTGTATTAATGCTTAAATAATTGTAAAATAGAAAAAAATATTAATTATACTCTTTTAATGCTGCTTGTAGGGATAGGGATTTCGTTACCCGCACGATCGTGCGGGTTGGGCGTTACTTGAGTCACTCCAGGTGTAAAGGTAAATTGTTGCCATGTGTGAGTTTTCTTTCTGTTTCAATAATGTTGATAGAAGCCTAAATAAAAACGAAACATAATATTCTATAATTAAAACCATATTTTCTTGGGGGGTTACCATGGAGGAGTCCTTTTTTTCTTTCCCTGGCTCTTTTTTGCAATTAATTTTCTCTTTTACACTTTTGATGAGGGGTATGGCATTTTCATCCTTTACACAAATATAGATCCATGTATCTTCACACACCCCCAAAAAAAACTCTGGGTTTTTCGGTGGCAGTTTGTACGGTGTGGTTTGGAATAAGCATACGAATAATTGGAATAAGCATACGAATAAGCGTTGGGAACTATAAGCTATATTATCTATTTTCTAAACTTTTTAATGTAACAAATGCATTTAGAAAATAAATGTCTTCTTTTATACTTGATACTTTGAAATGGTAATAAAAATAATTGTAATTGTCGAATTCCCTGAACTAAATATTCCCTAATTTTACTGATAAGAGATCGTTTATTATGGTATATTTCTTGTTTTTCATAAAAAGGATTTATATTTACATTGTGTAACGTTTGAAAGAATAACAGTAGCGTATTCATGGTTAATTTAAATATGGAATTTATTTACGTCACAACTATTGAATATTATTTACAGAATGATACATTACAGTTATTAAAGTTAATTATAGATTGTTAGAGTCCACTATTTTGTGAGAGGAGGATTCGTTGGTCACCGCTCCCGTGCAAGTTCAAAGCATCTCTCCCCCTCATCTTCCAGTCGACGAGCTAGATTCCTCGGGGGGTCAAAAAGGGGTTGCGTTGCAGCTGCAAGATGCACGTGTGGGTGTCGGGTCCACAAAAAAGCCGACTAGATGTTGATGTTTCGGAGAAGGGACGTTACAATTGTAATCGCAGACTTGAAAAAAACATTGATTTTTTAGAAATCGATCTTTTATATCTTGATTTTTTTGTGAATCGATTCATCAGGTTACAATTCGAAGAAGAATAAAAAAATGATCTTTTTCGGAAAGAATCGCCATCCCTTCCAAGGGTCCCTTCCACGAGTCGCAGTAAAAAATCAAAAATAAAATTATAAATGTGTATGAAAAATTCATTTACGTTATCCATGAAATTTATAATCACAAGTATCTGAAACTCATTCCAGACATTATATATAAATCTGAATTTTTTTTTAATACATAACTTTATTTAGTACTACATTTTTAACTTTCATTATAATACAGTAAAAGAATATTAAAGCGCTTTTTCTTTATATATACTACCTACTAGATTGGGGATATTCTATTTGCTATCCCGCGGGTTCTACGAAATAATTTTTCACGCGTTAGTGCAATGTTTTGCACTACTAAACAGTTTTCTGATGGAAAATGCACCTTGAAACATTTGTGAAAAAAACATTTATAATGAAAGAGAGGGAACAACCTATCGTCATTTCAACATACAAAAATACAAGTTGGGATAAATGTATAAATAGAGTATACTGAAATTTTCAAATATTTGAATTTCTCACTTCATAATACACCTAAATCCAACACGCTTCAAAAAATTAATTCCTATAAATCAGTCGTCGCCCGAAGTGGTGGTCCACGAGAAAATTTCGCTGGGTCCCAGAAAAATGTGGAATATACTTACTCATCACGTTAAGTTATGCTTTAAGATGCATTGAAATATAATTCAATTCACAACAATAGTTTAACACTTAAAAAATCTTATTAGGGGTCCACGGGATGAATTAACTGGTCCGTGAGATCAAAAAGTTCGGCGAACGCTGCTATAAATAACTTGAAAAATATTTCGAAAAAAATTGTTGCATGCCCTATAAACGTCATCAGGCCTTTTCTTCCTTATCACCTGTTTATTGATATTTGATGAAAGCGTTGGTGCCAAAAAAGAATTGGAAGGAACCATTTGTACCTTCAATTTTTATTGTATTGCACCACAATGCCTTTTTATTGTATACTGTCCAGACAGTTTACGATCATGTCTTAAAGTAGGACACCCAAAGTAAGTGTGATCACATAAAAGAATACTTATATTGCGTAAGTTCTTTCTATCTAGTGATATCTATCTCCGTTTTTGCGGCATATATCTTTTTCTATTATGTCCTTTCATGTCTAGACCTCGAGTCGCAAACGAACTATTCTTATGATTTACAAGCTTTACTAGAGAAGGTCTGGAGATAGTCGCATCCCCACTTATGAAATAATAATTCATAGAGATATCGGTTTGATTTACGTAGGCTGTTCAATAAGTAATAAGACTAATTTTACTGCCGCAAAACCACTCATCGGAATGTTAATTTCTGTGCCATAAGAAAAGTTTGCTGCCTTTATTAACATAAGCTACCGATAGATGGCGTGCACACAGTGGCGTAACGGAAAACATTTAGGCCCCCCTGCAAAGTCAGGTTTTGGGCCCGTTAGAACCCTGGGCCCTCCCACGATGCGGGGGTGTACGTTACGCCACTGCGTGTACAGACTCGTATTCTTGAGTATCACGTGATCGAACAGGCTTGTTTATGGGCACCTACTAGACGCGCCCAGTTGTCGAAATGGAAGCAAAAATCTACAAAAATCAGCATCGGAGACCTTTGATATGATACGATATGATTAAAGACTGGAACAAGAAGGCAACAATATCTTAAAACGCTTTATCACAGCAGACGAAGCTTGGTTGTATTACTATGATCCAACCATAAAACAACAAAGCAGCGAATGGAAACATCCATCTTCACCTACTCCCAAGAAAGCAAAAACTGTGAAATCGGCTGGTAAAGCTATGACTATAACTTTTTTTATTATGAAGGAATTGTGTATCAACACGCTGTCGAACCCGGTACTACCATAGACTCGTACTACACGAATGTCCTGCAAACAATGGTATAGCACGTTAAAAGGAAACGTTCATTGCTTCAAAATGGCTTCCTATTGTGCCATGACAATGCCCGACTACATATTGCTCGTTGCGTAGTGGATGTTTCGCAGCGGAACAATGTGGAGATTTTACCCCCCGCCCCCATACAATCCTGATCTCACTCCATGTGATTTCTGACTGTTTCCTCAACTTCAACTACGAGGCAAACGTTTTGCAAGCAACAAAGCATGTGTAAAGGCTGCGGAGGCGGTTTTGAAACCACTCTCACACAAAATGAACTTTTACATGTTTTTAAGAAGTAGATAGAACTTAGGAATAATTGTATTACGTGCCACGGAAGTTATTTTGAAAAAATCCATGTAAATGCTAATGATTAAAGGTATTCTGGTTGTTGTTTTTTTTTATATATAATTTTAGTCTTATTACTTATTGAACAGCCCTCGTAATTTAAATGAGTGCCGCAATAAAAGCAACACGAAAGCTGTTAAAGATGGAACACGAAATGTTGATCTTTGTTTAATGACCGCAGTCGCCTAATGATTATGGTCACAGATTCGTGGGTGGCCGCTGTAGCCTATTGGTCAAGGTATCGGATCGTGGCTGGTTTGTCACGAGTTCGAACCCAGTGCCACTAAAGACCCACCGTGGGGGGTAGCGGTGCATGCTAAATCTGCCAAGAGCTCAAACATCCCCCCATTGGTGAGGTGTGGTAGTTAGGAGAGGCAGATGCCAGCTCAGGTGTTGTCCTTGTCACTTCACCATGATTCAAAATTACGAACTGGTGCCACGAAAACCCGCCAAGTACCGGGGCTGCTGCACGTTAAATCTGCCAAAACTCGAAGTCCTCTCGTTGGCGGGACATGGAAATTTGGAGAGGGGATTCCAGCTCATGTGTCATCCTTGTCACTTGACCGTGGCTCAAATACGAGGTTCGTGACCAATAGTCTTCGTCCCGCTTCACAGTGTGACGCAAATTAAAATAAATTAAATTTCATATTTTTTTAATGCTGCTTTTATAGAATATATATTTTATTTTCAAAACAAAACTCAAACTCAGTGGCGCAATAGCCCATGGGAGCCAGGGCCTACTGTGCCAATCCCAGTATACGCGACCATTGGGCGCTGAGGTGTATGAGCAGATGTCCCGATGAGGTGATCAGTCTGAAGTGAGACCCCCAGTGTTGAAGTCCACAAGCAACCTTGGTACTCATTTATGAACCCACTGCAATAAGTTATTTTCATTTATGCATATTTTTGAAAATTTTCTTAAAGTACAAATGTAATTGTTAAACAATCTATTGTAGTTTCAAGTATGCTAAAGTTCTGTTTAAAGACTTCTCCTAATTTTTAAGGCACGTATTAAAATAATTCTTTTTGCAAGCATTGACAAAATCTCAAAACAGTGATCATAAGGTTGAAAAGTGCTCTGATTATTTGTTTCAAAGATAAGAAAAAGCTCACTCTCTTCAAAATGTCTGCAAATAAATAACAAAAAGAAAAATACCTTTTAACCTTTATGTGAATTTTAATTTTTTTAGTTAACCTTTTTTTTACAGAAAAATGTGCTTAGTCTTTGAATTAATCTGTAAGATATGAGGTGATATATATTGTATGATTTATTTATTTATTTTTGTTGGCACGTACACATACAAAATATGAATTCCCGTAAAAGAGAAACAATTAGGTATCTTCTGAAAACCATCTCAAATTTAACTGATTTGTTCTTACTCAAAAGAAAAAAACAAAACTTCACCATCATATTGTCCTTCTGACACCAAATATACGAGATAAAGTAATATAATCAGTACGATGTTACACAGTGGAAAACGATAATAGCATTCCTTTTTGATAGTTGAAGAGAGCTAAACAAAAAGAGAAGAGACAGAAGAATGCATTACTAGACGTTTCTACGATGTTTCCTTTACGCAATCCAGTTATCTAGAAGAAAAGAAAAATCGACCAAAAAAAAAGAAAGAGAAGATGAGGAATAAAATATAAAGACGAGAAATGTGTCGGCTAATCGCCGTTCCGAAAGTGAAATTGTGTGTGTGTGTCTTTTTTTTTTCCTCGAGAGAATTTTGTTTCAATATTTTCCAGGAAAACACCTCAATGACTAGAGGTTGCCATAATTGGAAAAGGCTCGCCAAATGGCTCCAAACGATGAAATATGAGTATGCTCTGAAACATATATAAGGAAGTATAAAACATTCTTTTTTATAATATCAAAAGTTTATAAATTTTTTAAAAAAATATTTTTATTTCTTAACTGTCCTCTTAAAGAAAAACCTATACCCATCGTACAAATTATACAACTGTTCATACTCATTGCTCAAATTGCAAATTCAAACTTTTACGACCCATTTTTATTAACTGTATATACCTTGTGTACAAGTAAATTTATTACAGCATCATGAAAAACTTTTTGATCATTGAATTGAGTGAAATATTTCTTGTCTGTTTCTATGAGTCACTTGCCTATTATCTTGTCTTTTGTCTTGTCTTGAGTTTTAAAGCGAAATCTTTTTATCATTTTTTTTAAATAAGCAATTAATATTTTTCCCCGCAAAAATTCAAAGTTTTTTAGGGATTTTAAATATTTTTGCTAATATTCGCTTCAAAATGAAAAGATAATATTAAAATGTATTAAAGTAGCCAGCGCTTTCAAAATTTTTTTGAAAAAGATTTAATGCCACTTTTTAAAAAAAAAATGCCTCGTTTATATGCCGGTTACATTTAAAATAAACCACAATTTTCTTTTAATTAATATTTTTCATTTCTTTTCTATCTAAAAAGATAATGTTAAATTTTTGCTTGACACTAAATAGTGACCAAAGTACTTAAAATAAACATTTCTCGAATTCATTTTTTTGTTTGTTGTTGTTGTTAATAATTTAAAAGTAAACAGCTGTAAGTTCTGTTACTTTTTATGATTTTTCAATGACGATTATATGGTTCATTAGTTTAGTTAAAGTTGGAAATTGTTGTTCAATCCAACAGGAATTACCTGTTGGTGTGACGCGGTGAGCCCTTCATATATTTATATTCCCGGAAAGGACACATGCCTGAAATAATCCTTGAGGTAGTTTTTTTTTTTTTTTACTTGACGGTAGATTTTACCTGTGATATAAATTTTAGATGCCTCCAGTGTTAATATGAAGTTCGCTGACACCGAACTTGGGAAGAGAAATGTTCGTTTGAACCCCAGCAGTGGGGGCTGCAATAAAAGAAAGAGGGTAGAAGAAGGGTTGAGAAGAATTTTTCCAGCTTGTCGTAGTGAAGAAGTAAATACGTGGAATTATCTATACTGATTAGTTCCTAAATGTGTGGAACATCGCTTCGGTAACTAAAAGTATTTAATTTTTAAATGAACATCATTTCGTAGTTTACAACACGACCGATTTGATATCTTGATTTATGTTGATAACATAAGTACTAATAGTTAAAACTTGTTGTATATTTAATTCATTAATTTGACATTTTTCTTCGGATATTTGTTTTCATTATAAACTATAGTAGTAGAAAAGTGGGGGTTCTGGATCACGAGGCGCTGAGGTGCTTGAGGTCCCCGCCTCCCCGAACGAGTTATCTCCGTCCCCTCCACCCCTTCCCGCGGTTCTCCCCTATCCAACCCTTCCGGCGTTTCCCTCCATCCACCCTTCCAACCGGTAACCCGATTTCGTCCTTCTTCATCCGTGACACTTTACACCCCTTTTCCCTTCTATTTTCTCTTAGCGGGATATTGCATAAACAATCAAAATAGAAAAACAAAGCATAAATAATTTTAGGCTAACAATTTTTTTTTTTTCTGTAGGCTACAATACTGAAATATTGCTTTTCATTTATAGATATGATTAAATATGGGAAGATAGATTTCGTAAATAAACCATATTGAAAAAGCGCGTTTTTTTTCTTTGTGAATCTGATTATAATAGTGATGTCATATGACTAGTGACATCAGTAATTTTTCTACCAATCAGTTGCTTCCAAAGTTACGTCATGAAAATGAACCAATCAGCTTACTGTTGCCACCTTGTAATACTCATTTTTTTTCTTTCTGTGTATCATTTCTTCTCAAGCTCTGAGTTGGTAGAATACTTTGCTTCTCGATAAAGAATTATCACGTTCCAACCCTACCACAAAATTTCAAGATATTTTCTTTCGTGATTAGTAAATTGAAATTTATTTAGTTAACCATGAAACATGCTACACCTCTCGCCTTCTCCCATCCTCGAGCCAAAAGAGTGTGTTTTGATAAAGACAACGGGAAAACTTCTTCGTTTAAACCAGATGCTGTTCCTGAGAATCATTTCCATTTAGGAAGTCACAACTACGCCGTTGTTTCTGATTTTGCAGACGTTGCACGAATTCACTTGCGCCGATACAAGCTCGATGCCACTGGATCTCTTTTACCTACCAAAGATGGAATCACTGTAACACCTTCCGTATGGTTAGCCCTCGTAAGAGAATTTTCTGCAATCGATCAAGCCTTTGAGGATGGAAAAGTATTTGTTATCAGGATTGTCTCTTACTTTCCCGAACTGTTATCGAGAATGTCACTCATATCATAATACAACGTTATTTCCAACGAAAGGACTTTACTCGTAAATTTTTGACTCCAGTTTCCATGCTAAAAGAAACGGAATGGAATGTATTAAAAGATATCCATAAGTAGATCACGTCGAAAACTGTTTCAATCATGTTCGGGCGTGTTTTTCTGAAACTTCTGAGGCAAGAAGTGGCTAAACACATTCCTTTTCCAAAATCTGACTGCATCGATTGTATCGACGCAGAAATGGTTCTCACTACATCAATGGTCGAACTCTTATGTAACCATATCGAAGAGAAAATATTTCATCATTGTTCGTATGTTTCGGATGTTTGGAAGGATACGAAAATCAACTAGGTCATGAATGTATGACATATTCAAACGGACAGAGAATTTCCGAATATGGTGATTTAGCCATATTAAACATGGACTGGGATAAACTGGTTGCAGATTTTGTCAATCGAAACATCCAAATGGTAAATTAGATGAATGAGATGTTTCTCAATAAGTTAAATATGAATGTGCTGATAGAAAATGCTAAACAAATGTATGTTGCTAGAGATTCTTTATTATTATTGTAAATAAAAAGTATTATTTTCTTCAAAGTGTATTTCTTATTTTTTTTTTTTTTTAAGAAAAAGTGGTAAAATACACACACAGAGAGATAGGTACACAATTCGTACAAATGTATTATTCTCATCAAATTTAAAACCTAAGATTGTAAAAATGATAAAAAATATGCTCAAAATGTATTCATTTCTAAGGGTTTTTTCATCAAAACAAAGCTACAGAAAGGTAATTGATGCATTTATGAGATAGAAAGAAGTTTTACTTGTAGACATTACTAGATTCTAAGGTAAAAACTCTAAGGATTGAGGAACCAGAAAGCCGAAACCATTGAATGAACTTTTAAAAGATATTTATTTTTATCGGCACATTTAAAGGAAAAATACAAAGAGAGGCCGAAAAAACATTTATAAATACTGTGTTCCCCGAATACCTTTGAAAATATAAATAAGGTAACTGAAATTTTTAAATCAAATCAAATGTGGGGAGAGGTAATCATTCCTTTTAAAAAAGAGATTGTAAAGTAATATACACATCAATGGGCTTTTTAGAAAAGAGTACTGTGGTGGGTCTAACCGTTGAAGTGTGAGAAAGTTGAAACTATCCTATTAAGTCAAAAGATGTTTTCCAATCTAACAAAAAAAAAACACCGGTGGTTAGAAAAAATTCTCACGTAAAAACATTTTGAAAGAATCTTCGAGAGCAAATAAAAAGTAATTGGAACTCTCCCTATGACATAGACTAAGAATTTTATCTCCATAGGGTAGCAATCAACCCATTCATAGGTATGTATGAAAAAAAAAAAAAAAAAACACGTGTGTAAGAATTTCAAGATTGTAACAGTTGTAAGTCTAACTATTGAAGAATAAATTGCGAAATTATCCTATTAGCTTGTAAAAAAAAATCATTTGTCTGAGTATCTCTTTCAAAAAGCACAAACAGATTTTGCGAAAAGTCCACACAAAACATACCCTTAAAGCAGACTTTGTGTGTGTGCGAATATATCAGTACAAAATAAAAGAAACTTAACAACTGTACAGTGGAAGAATTTGGTTTACCTACAGGGAGGTAGTAAAATCGCATTCTTTAAGTCGTGGGGAGAAAAGTGTGGCTGTTGTGAGTAAGTTTGAAGTAATTGGAATTTTACAGCTTTTGAAAGTGGGAAAAATCAGTTTACCTACAGGGAGGTAGTAAAATCGCATTCTTTAAGTTGTGGGGAGAAAAGTGTGGCTGTTGTGAGTAAGTCTGAAGTAATTGGAATTTTACAGCTTTTGAAGGTGGGAAAAATCAGTTTACCTGCAGGGAGGGGGGTGTAAAACCCCATTCATACGGTTGAGGGGAGATGCCAAATACTTTTAGAGTTAAAAAGAAGATAAGCCCCGCCCTTTCTTTCGCTATTCGTTACAAAAAAATACCTTTTAATTATTTTTCACTGTATTCCTACGCATAACGATTGATTCCGTATATAAGCAGATGAGGCGAATGAACCAATTCACTTCTAGCTCGAAATTTTTTCTGTGTGCACTTCATGCTTAAACTTTTTACAATGGATATCGAAAAAATATTCGAAGAGACTGATTTCCCTATCAACGACAAGGTTTTGGCTTCTGCGGATTTTGGAGACTTATCCAGTGAGTTAGATGAACCCTTCGATGGCGTTTTAAGAGGAACATTTTCATGCGATAAATGCGATAGTGTTTTCACGCATCGTCGCAGTTTAGAAAGACATCGAATTTCAATTCACACCACTTCAGCCTTATTTTATTGCAAAATATGCAAAAAGAGATTCAATCGAAAAGATAACTTCGTTCGACATTCAAAAATTCATAAATTAACACCGATTATCATGAAACTGTCTCGAACAGCCAATGGAGAAGAAAATTCCTCTGCGAACACATCCTCGGAAGCCGCACCCGGTCCCTCTACCGCCACGGAAACGACTCTTTCCGATCACGGCAGGACTTCTATTTCAACTGCACCATCGCGAAAACGAACTGTTTCGCCCACTAGAAATGCATGTTTGGATACTTTTGAAGTGTACACATTCTTTCCAGATACTTCAACATCGAAGGACTTAACTGTGAGCCTTCACAGCATTAAGACAGAAATTTTGAAAAAATTAAGGAAACAGCGTCTTCAAAGCAGGGTGTGAAGTGGTATCTCAACAGCTGTGTTCACTTCATCCGAAAAATTACTACAGAGGATTTTGAGACCTGTACATCATATTTTAGATCAAGATGTGCTATTACATTAACCGAGGAAATTCCTGACGTTGAAACAAGCATTGCAAAGGTAACAAGTTAATTCATTTTTTTTTTTCTTTAAAAATAATAAAATAAAATGTAAAAGAAATTTTAAAAGAATTTTAAGAAAAGTTATTCAAATAACTATAAAATATATACTGTGGAAATATATTTCAGAATTATTTTACATCGAATGTGATTATAATTTGAATTTATTATTATTTTTTTAAAGGTTATCACATCATGTAATGAATTTGAAAATAGAGGATCGGGATGGGAATTCAAGATGTGTTGAAGAATGAACTTAAGATTGCTATCTACAAGCCCTTAGCAGCAGCTTCTTACATTCCTCTTCCACCAAAGCTGATTAAAAAAAAGGCGATATTAAACATCAGAAATGAGGACCAACATTTGTTTTTATGGTGTGTGTTAGCTCATCTTCATCCTGCTCAAGCCAATGCAAAAATAGAGTGAGTACTTATTTAAAATTTCAGAATGAATTATGCACGAAAACCTTACATTTCCTACTCCATTAAATCAGATTGAATGCTTTGAAGAAAAAAATAAAATATCAATTAATGTGTTCGGTTTCGAGAATGAAATATTCCCCTTGAAAATAACAACAAAGAATTTTGATAAACATGTAAATTTGCTTTTGATCTCAAATCAAGAGAAAAGACATTATTGTCTTATTAAAAATTTAAATCGATTACTTTCAGACTTAACACAACATAAATCAGAAAGTTTTTATTGCAATTATTGTCTTCACAGGTTTGTTAAAAATCAATCTTAGATGCCCATATAGTAGACTTTAGGAAACATAAAGAACAAAAAATAAAAATGCCCGAAAACAAATGGTTAGAATTTGAAAACTTTAAATTTAATTTGCCTGTTCCATATACTATTTACGCCGACTTTGAATCCCTTATTGTGAAAATCAACTCATGCGCGCCTGATCCTGAAAGATCTTCCACTGTACCAATAGCAAATCATATTCCATGTGGTTATGCGTATGTGGTGATTGGACCTGATGGAAGTTTTAAAACCACCTGTTGTTTATCGAGGAGAAAATGCCGTTGACCATTTTTTAAAAAACATTATTAAAGAAGAGGAAGATATACTAAATATTTTGAAAAAAAAAAAAAACTGAGCCGATACTTTTTTTCTGATGAGAATAAATTACATTTAAAAATGCCACTTTTTGTCACATATGTGAAAAACCTTTATTGGGGATAGAGTCCGGGATCATGACTCTCTCACCGGTTTATACCGGGGTGCTGCTCATAATATTTGTAATATTAATTATACATTGGCTAAACATATCCTGTCGTAATTCACAATTTACGAGGGTATGATTCCCATTTGATCATGCAGAGTGTTGGGAAAATAAAAAACAAAAAATCTTACTTGTATACCTTCCAATAGTGAAAAATATATATCTTTTTCTCTCGGTTCTCTACGCTTTCTCGATTCGCTGCAATTTTTAAATGCCTCTCTCGAAAAGTTAGTTTCGAATTTAGAAAAAAATGAATTAACTCTAACAAATAAATTTTTCAAGGAAAAAACCGATCTGATGCTTCATAAAGGAATTTACCCCTATGAATATATGGATACTTTCAAAAATTTAATGAAGGATGCTTGCCCTCTAAAGAAGCCTTTTTAGCTCACTTACAAATGAAACTGTAAGTGATGATGATTATGCACATTGTCAAAACGTATGGAAAAGTTTTAATCTTAAAACTCTAGGAGAGTATCACGATCTGTACGTGACGAGTGACGTAATTCTACTTGCAGACGTTTTTCAAAATTTTCGACATTTATGCTTAAATTTTTACAAACTAGATCCATGTCATTGTTACACGGCCCCCGGACTCGCTTGGCAAGCATGTCTTTACATGTCGCGAGTCAAACTGGAGCTTTTTACAGATTTAGACATGCATTTATTTGTCGAGAGAGGCATAAGAGGTGGCATTTCAATGATATCCCATAGATTTAGTTCAGCTAACAACAAATATTTAGACTCTTACAATGAAAACAAACCATCTAAATACATCCTTTATTTGGATGCAAATAATTTATATGGATGGGCAATGTCCCAACCCTTACCTACTCACGGGTTTGAGTGGATTACACAGCCAATTGATTTTGTGGAAATTCCAGATGAGTCAGACATAGGTTATATTTTAGAAGTAGACATGGATTATCCACAAAACCTACACAATTTACATAATGACTATCCCCTGGCCCCAGAAACATTAAATGTGACAAATGATATGCTGTCTCCATACTGCAAAGAAATAGCGCAAGAACATAATTTAAATACCAATAGCTGTACGAAATTAGTTCCTAATTTAATGAGTAAAAAAGGATATATCGTTCATTATAGAAATTTAAAACAGTATGTTTCTCTAGGTTTAAAAGCAACTAAAATCCACAAAGTACTTAAATTTCACCAAAGACCTTGGCTTAAAAAAAAAATATATTGATTTTAATACGGAAAAAAGAAAACGCGAAAAGCTCATTTGAAAAAATCTCTTTAAACTTTTAAATAATGCCGTATTCGGTAAAACCATGGAAAACCTACGGAAGCGCACAGTAATAGATCTTGTACAGATCAGAAAAAATCGAAGAAACTCGTTGCTTCTCCAGCATTTCATAATTTTCGTATAATAACAACAGATTTAGTTTCGATAGAGAGAAAAAAGTTTCCCTTTATTAAATAGACCGATCTACATTGGTTTCTCCATTCTAGACATATCTAAGATTCTTATGTATAATTTTCATTATAAGTATATAAAATCAAAAATACGATACCAATGCAAAATTACTTTTTACTGATACTGATTCGTTGTGCTATGAAATTGTAACACAAGACGTGTATGAAGATATGCAGAAAGATCTACATTTCTTCGATACTTCCGATTATCCCCAAACTCATCCCCTATACTGCGAAATAAATAAAAAAGTGCTTGGCAAGATGAAAGATGAGTTATCATCCAGTTTGGCTCTTTGAATTCGTTGGGCTCAAACCAAAAATGTATAGTTTAAAAGTGCTGAAATGGAAAAAAACGGCGAAAGGAGTCTCAAAAATTATTATCCAACAACAAATTAGACATACAGACTACAAAGAGACTTTGTTATATCGTCGTCGTGGATTAGCCAAAGCTAAAAAATAGCAAGTCACAATCACATTGTGCAAAACTGTGGCTTATCAAAAGTCAACTCTGAGCCCTTTTGATAGCAAAAGATACATTCTACAAGATGGAATAAATACTTTAGCATATGGTCACTTTAAAATTTAGTAGCAAACTTATGTTATTTTCACTTAAAAAAAAAATTCACCATGATGAATGAGTAAAATATGTTGATGGTAAATACGTTATAGATAAATACATCTCAAAATTATGAGTTTTTATATTTTGTAAAATTTGGGTATTTATTTATATATATTTGTATTAGAGTGAAACATTCCTTCACCCTGTCAAAATGTTGCTTTGCCTATGAAAAGATTATGTAAATGAAATTATTCTGTAAATGGTATATGACCACTTCTTAGTTTTTGTTTTTGAAATAAAACAAAAAAAAATAATAAAAAAAAAAAAATATCGATGTACTATTACATTCCATATGTGTGGAGGACGGATTCTTTATTTACATTGAAATGTTAATGCTATATCATTTACTCTAATCAATTCAGTTTCATTATTGTTGGAAATATTGTTTGTTGTATCTCTGTACATTATTATTTTATTGTAAATAAACAGTTGATATAAAAATGTTTTTGTTCAATCTCAATTATTTGGTATTCATAGTTAAATATTTTTATGCAAGTAAAATTATAAACATATTTACAATATAAATAGTATGAGAAATTTACAAATCCTTGCATTTGCAATGGAGTTTCCAACCATACAACATCCATCATCTATGCTAATAAGTGGTCCTTCCAATTCTGGAAAAACTTACTTTGTCAAAAAGTTGTTGGATTATGAAATGTTTAAGCCAACTCCTTCAAAAATCATTTGGTGTTATGGTGCTTATCAAACTCTGTTTGATGAAATTTCTAATGTCGAGTTCATTGATGGTTTACCCTCAGATCTTAGCCAGATAAGTGATGCATTAATCATTATTGATGATTTAATGTCCGAATTAGGAGGCGATAAAAAATTATCAAATTTATTTACAAAAGGTAGTCATCATAAGAATATTTCTGTTATATTTATTGTTCAAAATCTTTTTTATAAAGGGGCAGAATTTCGAACTATTTCATTAAATGCATCTTATATGTGTTGCTTTAAAAATGTAAGGGATAAAATGCAAATGGCTTCATTAGCTAAACAAATGTATCCGAGTCAAACCAAGTACTTTCAAGAGAGTTTCAAGGATGCAACTTCAGTCGCATATGGTTATTTGTTTATTGATTTAAGGCCAGAAACAGATGAAAAATTACGTCTTCGCACCGGATTATTTCAGAAGATGAGAATATCTTCTATCAACCCCGATAACTCAAAATTGGTTCATTTCCAAATAGTCAATTTTTCTCGTGGGATGGATTATAATAGTTTTTAAATATAATTGATCGTTAAGAAATCAAACTTTTAAATTAAATTAGATACTTTATTATAGTAGATACCTTCTCAAAAATTACTGTAACTGGAAAAAAAAAAAAAGTTTACATGAGGTAAAATAATTAAGTTTTAAAAGTTATTTAAAGCTTGTTATACAATCATTTTTTTCATTTAACTTAAAGATGTTAGCGAGTCAACATATTAATCATTTGAAGCAACTGGCTCGAAGCAAAAGCAAAGCTGCTCTTTTACGAAACTGTACAAACTCCTCATAAAGGCTTTGTGCGAATGTACCATCAACATTCTCAAAGGAAACGTCCCTTTGACAAAACATCAAAAGTCTCAGCTGTCCCCCTACAAAAAAAGTGCTAAGAATATTAGCAAGTAGGAAAGTACCATTATATAAAAAAAGGAAACTTTTTGTACAGAAAGGCGAAGGTGTTTTCTGAGCTTCCTCATACCTGCAGCAGTTTCTGTTATATCTTCATTACTTCATGGAACACACTAAGAAATTCGTCCTTGTACCTGAAGAAAGACTTCGACAATTCGCTGAAATTCATTTAACCGATTTAGATAAGGAAATGCACAAAATTCTTCGAAAACCTAACTTAAGCGATCAAGAGAAAGCTACTTTATATACTCAAATTCTTCAAAAGTATACAAATTTTCCTCTTCCAACCCAGAACATAACAGAACCAATACATGAAGTTAAATCTGAGGACTTTAATACAAATGAGAAAAAGAATTTGACCGAATGAATTCTCTGATGAAATACGAATAAATATCGAAAATGAAATTTTGAATCAGATGCCTCTGAAAAGAAGATACCAAGCTGAGAAAATTATGGAACTTCTTCAACAAAATAGTGCGTCATTATCATGGACTAATGAGAAAGAACTAATGATCAAAAATAAGATACTTCCAAATACCAACATTGTAGACTTGGTAGCGTTTTTGTTAAAAGATAGAAAAAACTGAACCGAATGGACTTCGGAATTTTATTGATATTCTAAAAGAGTTTGATTTTCCATCTCAGTTAATAAAAACAGATATTTTAAGTACGAGACTATGTATGCAAAACCTGCTACTTGGATTCAATATTAAATATTTTATGTATGCTTGATATTTTAAATAAAGCTTTTTTCATTGAAACATTGTGTGCGTTTTTATTTATGATATGATTAAAGAGGGTTAATAAAGCAAAACAATTTTAATTAGTGTATTTACTGTTGAAATGCAAAAAAAAAAAAAAAAATAGATATATGAATTGAGAATTAATTTAAAAAAAATGAAGGGGAACAATAAGAGAGGGGTCAAAGAAAATTTAAAGAATAAAGGATAGGAATAGAAAATAGTGTTAACTTGTTTTTAATTAAATGTTTATAAAAAAGATAATAGTTTAAAATTGTAATTAGAAATACTTATCGCTTGATAAAGACATATGGAAAACTTTAAATAATAAAGACATATGGAAAACTTTAAATAATAAATAGAATGTATATGTGTGATAAACTATAAAAACAAAAAATCAATTTTTTTTCTTTAATATTTTTTTTTATTTCTTAAAAACCATCTTTACATTATAAATTTTTTTGAAATACAAATACAGTCTAAAATCATTTTTCTTGCGGTTAAGAAAGCGTCCCAAAATGTCACTCATTGAATGTCCTTTACACCTTTTAAGAAGATAGAATATACAATATTGTCCACAAACATTGGATGTGAGGCTTTGTAATGAAGTTTCATTATATATTACGTTTGGAAATAATTTCACATATTGCGAGATATGAGGCTCGTATACCGATGGTGGAAATCCATAAGAGTCAAAAAATTCGATGGTCTTTTCATCTTGAATATACATAGCTAACCAATGAGATCCTTCTTCATCATGGGGGTCTGTATTTACCACGAGTGCTGCTTTTTTCTTGACCTTGGGTATTTTGTCAGAAGGATACACACCTAAGAAATCTCTAGGAGCCTCCTTTGATAAAATTTTACTTATCTGAGAGGTGAACATTTAATTCCCAAAGTCAAATAAAACGTTTCGTGTCTTGTTTATTTCAATCAGTGATTCAAATTCGGCGAATACAATAAGTGAGACAGTTTCATTCAGAGCCTTATTAAATTTTAACTCGACTCTCAAATTGCTGTGACGAATGAGATTAAAATGCTCTCCTTCACAAAGATCTGGGGATAAATCAAATAAAAAAAAGGGAATAACCTTTAGAAAATTCTGATCTAGACAAATGAAGTCCTTCAGAATTTAAAAATAAGTTATTGTAAGCTTGAATATAATTTCCTTTTTCAAAATCTAGCTCTAGGGGTTGATGGGGAACAGGTTGACCGTCTACGTACACACCGATAAAATTCACATCATAATGTTTGAATTCGAAAGGAGATTTTTTATAATTCCCATTGAAGGCATCATTATCTACACATGCTATGACAATACGCTTAGGCATTTGTCCAGAAAATACATTATCTTGAATGAAAGAATAACTAGATTGTGGGATTGAAAACACCTTGCAGCTAACTCGATCAATTGGGTATTTCGCCGTTGTTCTTTCTAAAGCTTTCGCATGACCTATAACAACCGCCGGATTAACTTGTACTTTTCTTACATAAAGGGAGACATGTTCAAAAATCACGTTGTAATCTCCCTCTCCCATCAAACAAAATGATGGTTTACTTCGGATGAGTTTTAGTTTCACATCCACTAAATTTAATAAAAAGTCTGTCTTGGTTAAATAAATCCACATGTAGTCGTCCAACCATATCAACAGTTCCACTTCCTTTAATGAACTTCACGCGGCTTTTGAATCCTTCATTCGGTTCCTTATCGTTTTCATCATAAACATTCATCCTGCCAGCAGTGTCTTTATAATAAAGTTCAGATGTCAGCTGAGAAGTTTTGCTGTCGTACCCATGATTTAATAAAGTTTCTATTATAGCTCTATAGGGATATGTATTATTGCTAGAGGAAACTGTTCTTTCGTTTAAGCAAACGTCTACTTGGGAAAACAAACTGTGCAAAAATAAGTTTACAGGTCCAACTTTATTTTCATTAGTAATTACTTTACCATCGCTTTTAAAGATTTTTGCTCGAACATGTAATTGGGTCTGAGAGAGATCTAGGGTAAGCATCACCACTTCCAGGTATGAGGAATTCAATAGGACCTCCATCTGCAACATTAGTAATGGGATGGAATTGTACCCATTGACCTTTTTCTATTACAGTTTGGGTAGGAGGAGCTAAAAATAAATTCAGCTCAGATTTAACACATTCAGGAGACTCCTTTAATAGAAAAGCCATCACTCCTAATGATCGAAAATATCTCGTCCTCTTACTTTCTTCGATTTGGAAGAACTGGTAGCTTTCATTCCTTTCCTCTTTCTTTTTATACCTTTGATGCTTCTTACCACGCCCTATCATTTCGTCAGCTTTTTGATAGCTTTTTTTTTTTTTTATTAACTTTTTCCAGTTTCATTAGTCCTTTGTCTAGCAGACTCTGGAAAACTCTGCCCCTCCAACATATCATTTGCAATTTGTGTGCTTGTTTTCAAAACTTCTTTTCCCACTGATTTAGCACCACTCTTAAGAAAAGGTAAAGCTGTACGGAATAATCGTTTGAACCATCCACCAATACCATATCCTTTCTGAAAAGATTGTCCAGCGTAATATGGGAGTCCATTTCCTGTTTGTGAAATGTAATAGTCTTCAAATTGCTTTGTACAACAATTATAAGGAACAAGCATCTTTACTCATTAAATTTCTTTCAAGAAATGAATTTTATATTTACTCACATCTTCTTTTAAATGATTTGTCTCAGCCTAAAATGTAACACAGCTATCACGCGACCCTCTCAAAAGGAACTGAGTCACCAGAATGTAATCGCAGAATCATTTCAATCGTTTGGAACTGTTGTCGAATAACAGGTACGTAGTGAGGTCTTGTATAGTGAGCATTGACTACTTCTCCGTCTTTCCCTTCTACTTTTATAATTTTCAGGAGTGGAGCTTGAGTGTGACCGACGATCTGAGGTTCAACGAGATCACAGTAGGCATAGATGATAGGAAATGATGCTGTAGGATCAGCTATGTATGGACTTTCCACTGATTTTTTATATTCACCAGGTTCAAAACCTAATAATTCAGCCAGGCCTTTGTATAAAACGACTCTAGCCTGATCACCAAGCTTTATCTTTACCTTCTTTGTCACAGAATGATAAATAAACTCGATTTTATTTTGATGCAATTCCAAATGCATTCCTTTTAAAATATCTGGCACAGTTTCATAACAACCTGGTGGAACTCGTCTCACAAGTAATTCTCCATTACCTACATCAAATCCAAATATATTATTATCGTTTCTTATGTTATACCATGTGTGTGGATATATTAAATCTACTAAGCCAACTTCCCACTCTCCATTATTCAAAGTAACGGGCAATGGAAGTTGAGTCATGAAATGGGATATTTTGTTTTCTGGAAAAAAAAAAAGCTTGGAACTGTCACTAACTAGTGTAATGTAGAATGACATCTTTCAAACTAAGGAAAGAGTATTATGCGCTCCCATTTATATCATTCTGACATCACTTACCCATGCATTAAATTTATCTGGGTATCCCTGAAATTTTACTAAATATTCGCTTTTACCATTCCTTTTCCTTGTTCTAATAACTTTTCAACAGGATAAAATCCAGAATCGGATACTTTTGCAGTTCTTGGGGATAAAAGGTGCCCTGAATAATTTCACCAGATAAATCTTTTACTCTGTAAACTATTGGATTTCTAGAAAGGATTTGGTGAATCGTGAAAATTTCTCTCGTCCAATTTTGTGTATAACCTTTTTCAAAATTAAGTTTTTCTCTGCTGATTCGCACGGTATCACCCACTTTGAATATGGATTTTGATTCTTTCAGAGACTGTCCGTACAAAGTTAGCCACACTTGAGTTTGATTTCCTTCACTTACCGAGCTAGGTTCCATGCGAATGCTCCGATGCCACGTATGATTATAACTGTACACTAATTTTCCAAGGACATCAATGTAACACTTTGTGTTCATCTCAGTAAAATACTTCCACATTTTAGTCTTCAAAGTACGATTGAATCGTTCTACAATGGAGGCCTTTGCCTTATTATTTGTTGTAAAAATCCAACTTTCATTTTCTTTAGATATTTTTGGAACACAACGTTCACAAATTCTTTTTTCCCAGCATCTGTTTGTAATTTTTTGGAATGCGCTCAGAAAAATCTTTTAAAAGCCGATACAATAGATTCGGATTTTTTATTCTTCAATGGCATAGCCCAAGCATACTTCGAAAGAACATCGATACAGGTCAACAAATATTTGTAACCGTCATTAAAAGAAGATAAGGATTGCATATCGACTAGATCTGCCTGAAATTGCTGATTTATTCGACCAACGATTACTCGATTCGTATCAATTTTTTTTCTAACTGGTTTATGTAAAGTGTATGATTCCTTTGTTTGTAACCAATTTTTTATATCTTTTCTGAAACCTTCCCTTTTAGAGAACGATGTACAGCATCGATACCACCGAAACTACCTGCGTGTTCGGGAACCCGATAAATGTTTTTCCACTCCATGTTTAATTCAAATACTGGTTTTAATCATTAATACCGTGTTAACTTTTGAAATTTTTTTAGGTATGATTCAATTTGGGAATAATTTTAATATTTATAAACACGAGAGCAAAGACAAGGGAAGGGGGTAAAGTGCCACGGTGAAGAAGGACGAAGAGGGAAACGCCGGAAGGGTTGGATGGGGAGAACCGCGGGAAGGGGGTGGAGGGGACGGAGAGAACAATGTTTTGAATCAATATGAAAATTCATGTTAGCCTTGAAGAAAAAAACCCTTAGAAATGAATACATTTTGAGCATATTTTTTATCATTTTTACAATCTTAGGTTTTAAATTTAATGAGAATAATACATTTGTACGAATTGTGTACCTATCTCTGTGTGTGTATTTTTTACCACTTTTTCTTAAAAAAAAAAAAAATAAGAAATACACTTTGAAGAAAAATAATACTTTTATTTACAATAATAATAAAGAATCTCTAGCAACATACATTTGTTTAGCATTTTCTATCAGCACATTCATATTTAACTTATTGAGAAACATCTCATTCATCTAATTTACCATTTGGATGTTTCTTGATTGACAAAATCTGCAACCAGTTTATCCCAGTCCATGTTTAATATGGCTAAATCACCATATTCGGAAATTCTCTGTCCGTTTGAATATGTCATACATTCATGACCTAGTTGATTTTCGTATCCTTCCAAACATCCGAAGCATACGAACAATGATGAAATATTTTCTTCGATATGGTTACATAAGAGTTCGACCATTGATGTAGTGAGAACCATTTCTGCGTCGATACAATCGATGCAGTCAGATTTTGGAAAAGGAATGTGTTTAGCCACTTCTTGCCTCAGAAGTTTCAGAAAACACGCCCGAACATGATTGAAACAGTTTTCGACGTGATCTGCTTATGGATATCTTTTAATACATTCCATTCCGTTTCTTTTAGCATGGAAACTGGAGTCAAAAATTTACGAGTAAAGTCCTTTCGTTGGAAATAACGTTGTATTATGATATGAGTGACATTCTCGATAACAGTTCGGGAAAGTAAGAGACAATCCTTGATAACAAATACTTTTCCATCCTCAAAGGCTTGATCGATTGCAGAAAATTCTCTTACGAGGGCTAACCATACGGAAGGTGTTACAGTGATTCCATCTTTGGTAGGTAAAAAGAGATCCAGTGGCATCGAGCTTGTATCGGCGCAAGTGAATTCGTGCAACGTCTGCAAAATCAGAAACAACGGCGTAGTTGTGACTTCCTAAATGGAAATGATTCTCAGGAACAGCATCTGGTTTAAACGAAGAAGTTTTCCCGTTGTCTTTATCAAAAACACACTCTTTTGGCTCGAGGATGGGAGAAGGCGAGAGGTGTAGCATGTTTCATGGTTAACTAAATAAATTTCAATTTACTAATCACGAAAGAAAATATCTTGAAATTTTGTGGTAGGGGTTGGAACGTGATAATTCTTTATCGAGAAGCAAAGTATTCTACCAACTCAGAGCTTGAGAAGAAATGATACACAGAAAGAAAAAAAAAAAAAAAAATGAGTATTACAAGGTGGCAACAGTAAGCTGATTGGTTCATTTTCATGACGTAACTTTGGAAGCAACTGATTGGTAGAAAATTACTGATGTCACTAGTCATATGACATCACTATTATAATCAGATTCACAAAAAAAAAACGCGCTTTTTCAATATGGTTTATTTACGAAATCTATCTTCCCATATTTAATCATATCTATAAATGAAAAGCAATATTTCAGTATTGTAGCCTACAGAAAAAAAATTATTAGCCTAAAATTATTTATGCTTTGTTTTTTCTATTTTGATTGTTTATGCAATATCCCGCTAAGAGAAAAATAGAAGGGGGGGGTGTAAAGTGTCACGGATGAAGAAGGACGAAATCGGAGTTACCGGTTGGAAGGGGTGGATGGAGGGAAACGCCGGAAGGGGTTGGATAGGGAGAACCGCGGGAAGGGGTGGAGGGGACGGAGATAACTCGTTCGGGGAGGCGGGGACCTCGAAGCACCTCAGCGCCTCGTGATCCAGAACCCCCACTTTTCTACTACTAACTATATACTTGAATCAGCAATTCGAAGAATGGAATGAGCCCCAAAACTGTTAGGGAGAGAAAATCTTACAAATTTTTTTAACCAAACTTTTGTATCAGATTCTTACAAAAATATGTGAAAATATTTATTAGTAATATATATTATTATTAGTATTATTATTAGTAGTAATACATGAAAATTAATATTAGTATTAGTAGTAAAGAGTGTTTTTTTTTCAGGTATAGAAGTTTAAGTCGGCATTACTTTCCAAGATGGTGACCGATTTAACAGCTGTCAAGTGATTTATTCTCAGTTTGGTTTGGCAATTCATCAAAACGATGATCAAGCAAGGCGTAGCTTCGTCGAATGGGCCCAAAACGAGATTGCGTTGTTCCCGATTTTCATAAGCGAATTTTGTTTAGTGATGAAGCGCACTTCTGGTTGAATGGCTACGTCAACAAACAAAACTACCGCATTTGGAGTGAAGCTAATCCACAAGTGTATGTCGAAACACCGTTACATCCAGAAAACTGACTGTTTGGTGCGCTTTATGGGCTGGTGGAATCCTTCTTCAAAAAACGATGAAGGCCACAACGTTACAGTCATGGTGATCGGTATAGAGCCATGATTACTAACTTTTTCATTCCTGAATTGAACAATCATGATGTCCAGGAGCTGTGGTTCCAACAAGACGGCGCAACATGTCACACAGCTCGTGCCACAATCGATTTATTGAAAGACACGTTTGGTGACCGCCTAATTTCACGTTTTGGACCTGTGAATTGGCCTCCAAGATCTTGTGATTTAACACCGCTAGGTCATTTTCTGTGGGGCTATGTAAAGTCATTGGTCTATGCGGATAAGCCACAAACGCTTGACCATTTGGAAGACAACATTCGCCGTGTTATTGCCGATATACGGCCACAAATGTTGGAAAAAGTCATCGAAAATTGGACGTCCAGATTGGACTACATCCGAGCCAACCGTGGCAGTCCTATGCCAGAAATCATATTTGAAATGTAATGCCACAAGATTATCTTTCGAATAAAAAAAAATTCGTGTCAATCGAATAATACATCGTTGTTTTATTGCAATTTAAAGTTCTATACCTCTAAAAAAACACCCTTTAGTAGTAATACACACACATACACACACACATGAAAATTAATATTATTAGTATTATTATTAGTGTAGTAACATAATATTATTAGTATTATTATTACTAGTAACATAATATTATTATTATTAGTGAAATATATTAGTAGTAGTAGTTGTAATATATATGAAAAATATTTATCAAAACGTCTGGGGGATTTCATTGCAGTGAAGTAGCAGATTTCAAAATTTCTGTTTGCCTCACTTGATTACTCAAATTTTGCAGGGAGCATGGATGAAAATGTGTTTGATACACTATATACTCTCTTAAAGCTTTTTCAGTTTTATTAATAGCTACATGACGTACATTTTTTTCAAATACAAATGTTTAAAAATCTGAAAATTTGTGACGGGTCTATCCGCGTTCTTTCAACTAATAGTCCTCTTGGAGAATTTTGAGTCTTTAAAAATTATTCTATTATAAACCTTCCCCCGAAAAAGAAGATGAGAATATGTAAATTAAGACTTGTATATAAGGAATAAACTTTCAAGTTAGAAGAGAAAGAGGTTTGACTGCTAACGGAGAGCAGTGATTGATTAAACATGAAGTGAGGCGTGAGTACTTCGTAGCTTATTTGAATAAGATTAAGATTGACGATTTGTCAATTAGTAATTCAATCGGATTAGGTCACTTGGAATTAGAAGGTATATTGCCTGGACGTAAGTGATCCGATTTATTAAGACTTCTCTTATCTCGTCTATCTCACTATTGCTTTCCATATTTAGTAGTTGGTGTATCTCTTAACCTGGTTAATAGATTAAAACATGATTAGAATAGCATGAGCCTACTTCTTCAAACAGTTAAACGTATCTGGAATTGAATTTAATGTTTCCAAAATTTTGATACTGGCATTTTTTATTTATATTGCTTGTGTGTTAACCTTTCTATTTCAATCAATTCTAACTTTTTCCTTGTTTCAATAAATTTTTGAATCCATATTGAACTAGACTATAAATCAATAAGTTGCATTTCAAATTCCTCACTTTCCAACGTCGAATTGGAGCAAATTCAGTTTATCCAATGATGTCACATCAGGGTACATAATAAACTTGAGCGTTTCTGTTAATTCTTTGAACTGAGAAAATCTCACTGAAAATTCCTTGTTTGAAGAAATAACCGTGTGGTTGATCGTTTTAACTGGTGGCGTGCCCAAATAATTGTGCCACGTGCCATCAATGGCACGCGTGCCAATGGTTCGCCATCCCTGTTATAGGATAAAAATTATCATTAAATCTGAAAAGTTTTTTTCATCAGTGCTTGAAATGAATATTATTTAAAGTAGTCCCTCAACACCTCCGTCAAGACAAATCACACATTTTCTGAAAGCAAAAAATTAAATGAAAAAATACGAATTATAAAATTTTTGAAAGGTGAACACTATTTACCATTCTGATCTAAATTGCAAAAAATAAGTCCCTAATTGATAAAAAATAATAAGAGAGGCCTTTTCATTAAAAACTAAATATTGAATGAATATTTAATTAACCAAATTTTTCTCAGTATACATTTTAGTCAAAATTGATTCAATGCAAAGAATGAAGCAAAACTTATTCTTTTTTAAATAAGAGAGCTGAAATTTGTTTCCTCAAATATAGATACATTTTCACCAATAATATATAAATAGGAAACATTTTGATTAGCATTATTTTATTAATAAATCTTAATTATTGTAACGTCGTGTATAGCTAACCATCAATAAATCGTTACATGCTAATATAAAAATAAAAGCATTGTTTATTTGCTAAACAATTTGTTACTGAAGCAATAGAATTCAGTTCATATGCCAAGCCGGTGCAGTCAGTCTATATTCTATTTCTCAACCCCACCGGCGTTCATCGTCTTTCCACTCCAATCTCGGACTAAGCCCTTTTCTCTAGCACTCTCTTCCCGTCCGTTCCAACCAGGGCTCTCCTCTCATGCCTTCTCCATCCAGGGCAGGGCTTTTCCCTTTTCTCCATCCAAGGCCGGCTCCTCTCTTTCGTCTCTCCTTTTTTTCCCGTCTCCTGAAAAAGAACCCTTTTAAACACCAGGGGTGTGTTCACAACACGCCCCTCGTCCCGTCTTATTGGCAGGTCACAAAAGTCTCTCTCGGCCTCCCTCGTCCTATTTGCGCATAACACACCAAAACACACCCGGGCCGTCTGGCCCAAGGCGCCATAATTCCTTGTCCAACATCTGGACACACTTGTCCATCACGCCACCTGTTTCTAGTATCCCCTTCTCTCAACACCAGAAAAGACGCCATGATTCTTTTAAAACAGGCTTCACCTATTGTCAATGGGGCATCGGCTCTCCTTTACCATTATGGCGACCCGTCTGGCTGTCGTCACTCCCCGAGTTCAGACAATAAACAATGGCCCCATGGCCACGTGCACTGGTCATTTTACAGCTGGTGGATCTTAAAAATTCAAGGACAATCGATGGGTATGAGTTCACAACAATCGAAGACGTCGTACTTGTCCCTTAACACTGATTGATTGAATATTAACGTCGCACTGTTCAGCTACACGAGGGCTTTTGGCGATAACACTGGTGAAACTATAAAACTTATCGTGAATCGAAAGATGGGGATTCACAACAATCGACGATGTCACATTATATTATTACTGATTTCCATTCTACCGAAAATAAGAGAAATTCACTTACGACATATTTATTGAAAGACATCTAAATATACATGTATGTGCTAAATATACATGTGTATAATTGTATGTGCTTAAAAATTTTTCGATTTAATGCATTTATTAGCAAATGGTGAGCAAGTATTTTTTGCTTTATTTGAAATGATACGCAAAATAATACATACAGATGGAAATATACAAAAATGTTAGATATCTTTAATAAATCCCGGTTAATTAGCTATACTAATTAAACATTTTAAATTTTCTCATACTATTAATGAGTAATTAATAGTATGAGAAATTAAACTCAAATTAATTACTCAAATTAAAATTTTTCTGAAATTTTTTGAAGTAATCTTTTGGACACTTTCGTTTACTCTATTAAAAGAGTTCAGTTCAGGGAAAATGTGAACATGATTTCTCAAACACTTACTGTAAAACTTATTTCTTTGCATATGGACAGAGCTTGCTGTATAAGCTCTGTTCTCAAAGGACAAACAAATCGCCACTAATTAAATCAGATGTCGGCGATTTTTGCAGCACAGTGCCTCCCCGTGCACTCAGAAGAAATATTAGTAGAACAATGAAGAATAGGGATGATTATAATGTTGAGCTATCCGATATTTTATGCTTTTCTACTGATCTCATTTAGAAAACTAACTCGTTTGCGTTATATTCAATATTCCAGGCCGAATGAAAGCTATTTCAGCTTTTTTACGGCTAATAAGTTTTCTTTCCCTTTTGTTGTTGTTTATTAATATCATTCATTTTTAAATAAACATTTAAGCTTTATTTGTGAATTGTTTAATTTTCATGTATTTATTCTATTTTATAATTAAGCTTTTCATTTTTACCCTAGTGCGTACCCATCGCCGAAACGTAGTTCAGGGTGAACTAAAAAAAAATTTTTTTAAAAAATGAACTGTGCGTCTTTATAGATTGTGCATTCCATTAATTTTTGAATTATTCTTAATTCCTTTGCATTAATTTTTTTTCAGTTCCAACTAGGGCTTCGAACCGTAATTTCTTTCGTTTCGGTTTAACTGAAATAAATATATGTGTATATCGGTTCAGTTCCAGTTTTCATTCTTCCAAAAATGATGGTTTTCGGTTCAGTGTTCCGAATGAATAATTTTATTTCATATATATTCTTTTTTGTACTAAAAATGTAATTCTATCATATAAAAGTGCAATTATATGGTTGACATGTAGCGATGATAATTATATGGTTGATGCTAAATTAGAAAATATTGATAAGTTGGTTACAATAACAAAGTGACTGAAGATATATCGAACCGAAATAAAAAAGATTTTTTTTTCGGTTCCATTCCGGTTTTCGTTCGGACCAAAATAACGGTTTTTTCGGGTTTTCGGTTCAGTGCAGGTTCGAAGCCCTGGTTCTAACCATCAATTATTTATAGTATTCCAGTCACAGAAAATAAACAATATGAAGTATCATCCCCAATTTATATTTTCATTATTCATTCTCTTTTGTTGTAATTGTTTTGTTTTTTTTTTCACTTTATTTAGAGAAGAATCTAGTTCTACTTTTTATGTGTCCTGTTTCCTCCAAAAAGTAAATAAACGTAGAAAACATAGTTCTCTTTCGTACCTGTTTTTTAAATATTGCCTGTTGGCACACGTATAAATACAAGAAAAATGGAATGCATAATATATGCAGAATGTAAAAGTTGCATCTATCTTGAAAACGTATTTCCTGTCTGAAATCATAATCGAGGTTTGGAGGAGATAAGTTTCGCTGAGAGAGGTATTTTGTGTGTGTGTTGAACAAGCATTGGCCAGAAGGTTAGGTATTAGGCTTACTTTTTTCAACATTTCAAAGAAAGTAAGAAAGATCGCACAGGTTTGGGATCTCATAACTTACTTAAAAAGTACTAACTTTTCCAAGTATTGCATCATTTTTCTAACCATGCGTTTACTGATCTGCATGTCAATTTTCTTTCTATTATTTCATATCCATTTATTTTTACAAAATGCTTCAGGATTCTGTTTATGAAACTTTTCATTGAGAATGCGTTTAATTCAGCCGCTTTGCTTGCACATAAATGGTTAATCATCTATCTTTATTTTACATCAACTTTATTAATTCAGTTTAATCTAAACATGTTTTCATAAAAGTTTTGAAACACACAAAATGCTTATAAAAAATAGAATGATACGAAGTCAAGTTAGAAATCTTCGGCGCAGTTTAGCAAGTTCGATTTTTTATTACACGACTTTATGAAATGCTATACCATAGTACAGCAATGTTTACAATAATGTAGATTGGTACATCATGGATATATGCAGTTTAATTTGAAATGCTAGTATTTAGAAGATTTATATTCTGAGGTGTCAATGTATAGTATCAGCTGATCAGTTTGAGTAGTATTCCATCTCCCCCCAAATATTGTGTCTCATAGCAACCCGAAAACGTTTTGACTAGAGTTTGCAATTCCGTTATATTTTCAATCCTGGGATTTAGGGATTTCACTATCCAAATCCCGAGATTAGGATTGGACTATTTATTAAAAATACTTATTCATAAGCATAGTTAAAATTGCATAATAAAACTGTGAAAACTAAAAATTGGCATAGTTAAAATTGCATAATAATACTGTGAAAACTAAAAATTGGTTTAATATTATTTTTTATTGAAACAAATCAAAACAAAACTTAATTTATAATTAAAAAACAAATAAAAATAGTATATAATGAAATTAAAAAACATTTATTTCTCGTGTTTCTGTAAATAAGCTTTAACAATTAATTAAATCTATTTAATTATTAGTTCGATTTAATTAATCAATTCGATTCAATTAATCAATTCGATTTAATTAATTAAATTTAATTAATTATTTGATTTAATAATTTAGTTTAATTTCATAAAGTAATTAATTTAATTTAATTTAATTTAATTAATTTGATTTAATTTAATTAGTTAATTTGATTTAATTATTTGTTTCGAAAATAAATTTTATTTTATTGGTACAAATAATTCATAAAAACAAATAAAAAAAGTACATCTGAAATTTAAAAAATATTTCTTCCTTTCTTGTGTTTTTATATATATATATATATATATATATAAATAGGCTTTTAAAAAACGAAGCTCTACCAGCATTTCATCGTCAAATTAAAAAAATTATAAAAGAAATTAATTTTATTAATTAATGCTAATTATTCATTCAATATTTAATTTTTTACTGTTTTTTGTTCCCGAAAATCGACAAAATCAAAAGAATATGTTGGGCGGCGTATTGGAGCATGATACTAGAATAGTGGACTTTCGACCCTGGACTCCTCCCTTGAAAAATTTCTGTGTGCGCTACTGATTTGCTGAGATTCTTCAAAAAGAGAGGGGAAAAAAACAATCCAATAAATTTATGTTACATGGAAAAATACGGATTAACGCTAATTAGTTGTTAGATGAGGCGAATGAGAACATTTAGCAAAGTGTTAAAAGAATAAAATAAAAAAGGGAAGTACCACACACACAATTGCAGTATATATATATATATATATATATATATATATATATATATATATATATATATATATATATATATATACTCGCTAAAAAGTCGATTACATTAAAGAAATTATTTAAATAGTTTTTTTTTTTTGTGTGGCAGAGGACAAAAAATGGATACGGGCACAGAATGATGATAGTCGCGAACTCGTGGCTAGCTTTGACGAGTAGCGAGTTCCAAACCAAGTGTCATTAAAAATCCACCGTGTAGGTTAAATAAGCCAAGACTCAAAAGTGGCGTGGTGTGGTAATTTGGTAGTGCCAGCTCAGGTGTCACCCTTGTCACTTGACCTTGGTTCAAAATTACAAGGTGCTTCGTTCACAGCCCAAGTGTTACTTCTGAAAAAATTCGACGCTTATTTTAATCAAGTCCAGAGGTTCCCAGACATCATAGACCCCTTGCCCAGTTTTTCGGTTTTGAGTAGACCCCTACTTATACCTAATATTAAATTTTTGAAAACTTATCAACTTAAATGTTTAAATATAGCTGTAGTATATAGCACACTAACTTTAAAAGTTTTATGTTTTTGACTGTAGTTAAGTAGTATTTAAAACTCAAGATACACATGTGAATTAATTACCGTAAAATCCGGCGTATAACGTGCACTTTGAACGCAAAAAATAAGATCGAAATGTACGGGTGCGCGTTATACGCCGGGTATAAAAATGAGAACTTTAAAAATAAAAAAGAAAGAGATGAGCACAAAAAATTAGATATCTACATATTTTGAAATACTGTGTATATAAAAGAAATGACATTCTTAATGAAATTTAAAGGTTGTAGTTCTAAAAGTATGCTATTTTTGCAAAAGCTTAAGAAAATAACTCGAATAAATGGCTTCAAAACATAACAGCATTGCATACGCACATTTCAGATTTCTTCGTAGAAAAGGGGTGCGCGTTATACGGCGAATATACCTAAAAATTAAAAATTGTAGCTTGAAAGTATGGGTGCGTGTTATACTAAAATTAAAAATTGTAGCTTGAAAGTATGGGTGCGCGTTATACGGCGAATATACCTAAAAATTAAAAATTGTAGCTTGAAATATGGGTGCGCGTTATACGGCGAATATACCTAAAAATTAAAAATGGTAGCTTGTACGCGGTAGCGTGCGCGTTATACGGCGAATATACCTAAAAATTAAAAATTGTAGCTTGAAAGTATGGGTTTATACGGCGAATATACCTAAAAATTAAAAATGGTAGCTTGAAAGTATGGGTGCGCGTTATACGGCGAATATACCTAAAAATTAAAATTGTAGCTTGAAATATGGGTGCGCGTTATACGGTGAATATACCTAAAAATTAAAAAATAGTATGGGTGCAAGTTATACGGCGAATATACCTAAAAATTAAAAATTGTAGCTTGAAAGTATGTGGGTGAATGGCGAATATACCTAAAAAATTAAAAATTGTAGCATGGGTGCGTGTTATACGCCGGATTTTACGGTAAATTAAAATTTAATTAATAAATGAAATAATTGTTACATAAAATAACAAAGGTTCTTAATGAATGGGATCAGTAGCGCACACAGGAGTTTTTCAAGGAGGGGGTCTGGGGTCGAAAGTTCACCATTCTTGTATCATGCTCCTTTTGATTTTGTCGATTTTCGGGAACAAAACACAGTAAAAAACTAATTATTGAATAAATAATTAGCATTAATTAATAAAATTAATCATTAATAACAAATACTTAATTAAATTTTACGTACTATGTACTTAGAATTATAATCAATTGGGAAAAATTCAAGGGCTTTAGGGGGGCAGGACCCTTTTCCTGTGTGCGCCACTGGGTGGGATAAATCTGTTGCTTAAATAACAAATTTTCAACACTTGGCTTTAATCTTTACATATTTAACCCTAAATCTTTCTGTTTTTATTTTGGAGATAGGCAAGCACGTTCAAACTCCTCCTCTCCGGGAAAAGCAATTAAAAACTTTTTTGAAATGTTCCATAATTCGGGATAAATAACAGGCATATCTTTTTAAAGCCAAAATTGCTGATATTCGTTTCTAAACTTTACTTTAAGATATTCAGGGCTATTAAAATCAGTTCCTTTCGGAATCAGACATTTTTTTTAATGTGATAACATGAATTCATCACCAACTGTCATGTTACCAGTCAAACCCTAGTTTTAAAATTATTCAAAACGAGGGCTTTTGGCGACGGACCACGTTTCAAAACAGATTTGAATAAATGCCTGCCATGGTTGGATACCTTAACCACTTGCATTTGAATGTTGAACATAGGGTAAAACGTCATTTTTCTGTCAGATTGTCTGTTACAAATTGAGAAACTGTTAAAATTCGCGATAACCATTTTTATATTCTTTTAGCTTGATTTCTGGTAAGAAACATTGAAATGATGGTCCTTTTTTAATAAAATTTATGCTGTCACCTTGTAACTGCAAATTAATCCCAGTAAGTTTAATAAATAAAGCTGTTAAATAGGTAAATCTGGTTCACACTTGATTAAATTTTCTTTTAAAATTAAAGGTACGATCTGGTTTAGGCTATCATAGACCTCCGTTTACTCCTCATGGACCCCCAAATTATTTTTCACTGACGTAGACCCCTTGAAGGTCGTCATAGACCCCTGGGGGTCCATACAGACCACTTTAGGAATCACTGATTGATCAAGTCATTAAGATCATTCAAACAAGCAAAGTTGAAAAAAAATGCCTCAATTTTGCTGCCAAGTATAAGTGAATTACCGCCAAATCTGGCTAAGCAATGAAAGTGTGAGAGCAATGAAGGGCAGTGAAGCAGGAGACAGACGAGTTTGGGTGGGAGGGCTCTTAGGCACTTCAAAAACCAATGAAAAATTCTCTTCGCTCCGCCTTCCCTCTAGTGAGAAGAAACTGCTTGCTTATGGGTTGCACTTCGTTTGTTTATTTTTTTTTTTATTTATTTAGGTTCTTAACGTTATTGTGAATTTAAGTTTGAAATATAGTTGAGATTACTTACTTAGAGTAATGAATGTTTGTTGCTCTTCAATGTTTGTATGATTTTAGAGGCACTCAGTTCATCACTTCATTTCCACAATGTTGAGTTCCCATGCTGATACAAGTGTAGGAAAACTAATGAATAACGATTCTACAATGGACCACGATTCAAAATATTTGTCGCAAATAATTCTGGAGGTTTTTAACTGTTTACGTCAACGACCGGATGATTCTTATTACGATACTGCCGAGTTGACCGTCGACGAAAATAGTTATAACTGTTTCTCCTGTCCTCAATTTAACAAACCACCGCCTCCTTATCCATTCCATAAATATGCTCCAAACAATCAAACCTCCACCACGGAAAGCATAAATGAGGAAAACATTTCTTCGCCAAGTTCATCAAATCTTTGGTCGGACTATGAACTGACCAGCGTTCGGCCGTTCGTGGAATGGGACGGGACATCCGATTCGGAATGGAACGCTCCACTACCTCCTCCTCCTTACCCAAAAGCCACAAACCAAGACGCCACGGAACCGTGCAGTTGGAGCGGCATGGACTGGGCAACTCGACAGCCACCTCCGTACGAGGCCCCCAACGGGCTGCGGTCGGGTTTGCAACTGCCGACCACCGAAGGTTCCACGCAAAGTTTCTTCCCAGAACCCGCTGCAAGCCAGTTGCATTATTCCCAACCACGGTTCGACAGAGACACAGATTTGAATGGTAAGTGCTTTTAATAGTATTAGATTCGGAAAAAAAAATATATTCACGCAAGAGCGTAGTGAGAAAATAATGTTCAGCGCTTCTTATTTTATTTTGCATTTATAATTACTGTTAGTTGTAATGATTAACTTAATATACCGTAAAATCCGGCGTGTAACGCGGACCTTTAACACAAAAAATACAATCCAAATTTACGGGTGCGCTTTATACGTCGAGTATAAAAAGGATAGCGTTAAAAATAATAAAAAAGTTGAACATAAAAAATAGATATCTACATGTATCGAATTATTATACATATTATTTACAAGAAATGGCATACCTTATGAAATTAAAGAATTGTGCAATTCTAAAAGTGTACTATTTTTTCAAAAGCCTGGGATAATACCTCGAAGAAATGACTAAAAGACATAAGAGCTTGTACATTTCAAATTTCTTCGTTAAAAAAGAGGGTGCGCGTTTTACGGCGTATGTACCCCAAAACCAAAAAAAGAATGCTGTTTGAAAGTATAGGTGCACGTTATACGCCGGATTTTACAGTAATTATATACAAAGCTATCTGAATACTTTTTAAAAATTGGCCACTGTAGGTTATTTATATGAAATGAAATCAAGTACGTTCAGTTTTATGTGGATGTTTGTACAAACTTTATGCTATGAAACAATTATAAGTATGATTGCATGTTACAAGAGAAATATACATAATCTATTTATAAATAACAGATTTTCCCTTAATGTGTATTAATAGGTAGGTAAAAAAATATAAAGGCTTAAAAAAATTGAACTTTATAGGAGAGTAATTAGAAGTATGAAAAGTTTTTTTTTAACGGTTGGTTTCTGACTCATAGTATAAGAGATTATTTCTTAAAATAATTTGCTGCATTAGTACACTTTCAAAACGTTATTTTCGGAAGGAATATTGATCTTTTAAAAACTTTTTGTTTCATACTAAAGCACAATATTTTGCCTTTAAGAATGTGTTCGAATTCGGTTCCTTTTTAGTTTAGAGGCCGAGCACTAGCTGTTGTCAAATTACACGATCAGGAAATTTTGAAAATGGATTTTCGAGGCACTTTCCCAAAACAATTTTCTTCCCCCCCTCTCCTCTTTCTACATTTTTCATTACCGTAGAATAAAACTTTCCAATACAACCAGAAAATTTCAATGGAGGTACAGCTTTTAGGTTTTTATACAGGGAAACCAAATAACGCACAAAATTTCAGATAAACAGCGATTTTTAAAATTGCTATATATAAAGTACAAATTACGACTTTTAAAGAAAATTTCAATTTTTCAAAATTGAAAAACTACCAGTTTTAAAGCGACCAGGGAAGCTTAAGTAAATCATGGTCGATTGGTCAAGCTCTTTTCTGTTGAGGCTTGGGGTTCAAGTCCTGATGTCACTCAAGCCCTGGCATGTACAGGAGTGGATGCACGATTAAGAAAATTCAATCAATCACTCAGTGAAACAAAAACAAAACAAAAAGGGGGAATGGGTGGTGAGGTGAATGTTTGAAAAGAGTAAATTTCGAAATTTGCATTCTATTCTTTTATATGCCGCTTCAACGAATAGAACTCGTGTCCGGAGTGAGATGCGGGTTCGAGTCCTGGTGCGCATGAATACCTGCCGTGTAAAAGGGGCTGATGCACGTTAAATCTGTCGTGACTCAATGTCCTCCTGTGGCTGTAGCGTGGTATTCAGGAGAGGAAGTGCCAGCTCAGGTGTCGCCCTAGTCACTTGACCATGATTCAAAATGACGAGGACTTATCCTAGGAAATATTAATACTCGTATCAATATAAGTGACACATTCTGTATCTTAAAGTTCCTATTCCTCAGTGTAGATCAGTGATCTTCAAATTTTTTTGACTCACGGAACCCTTAGAATTATAAAGTGTTTTGGAGGGAAACTCATTCCACGCACTCATAGAAGAATATGTCTTTTATAACTTATACCATTTGAAATAAAAACTTTAAAAAAAAGACAATTGAGCATCATAATGAACAAAACAACGCCCTCCCGTTGGTGTGGTGGGGTAGTTAATGGTTCAAATTACGTGGTCCGTCGAGGCTGGGGGTATCGGTAGCCAGTGGTATCGCCCACGTGTCACTTCATGGTTCAAATTACGTGGTCCGTCGCCAAAAGCCCTCGTGTAGCTGAACAGTGCGACGTTAATATAACTCACTCACTCACTTAACATAAAATCTGTTGGTAATTCAATCATTCGGTCTTGTTCTGTCTGTAATATATTCTTTAATTTAAATACTGAATGGATTTCGAGTGTTCACACACACACACACACACACACACACATGTAAGTCGGTTTCTTTAATTTCAAGTTATTTTGAAAAACGATTTTTCCTGCTTTCAATACCAAGAATCTATTGGCTATTTAATATTTCCAATAACGCATTTTAATTTTTAAAACGACAATTCCTTTTTATTTATCTCATTTAACAAGATAAATTTGGGAATGAGTTTTAGATTAATAGTTAGTGATTCACGAACTTAGTTTAATCTAGTAAATCTATTAGTTTTTTTAATCAGTCAGTTTTTTAAAATTTACTTATGAAATTCCGGTGTGTTTCTTTGTCTTAATATAAGTTAAGGGCTTGTCTTTTCAAGAATGCAGAAATAAAAAAAATCTAAAATTAAAAATTTGAAAATTAATTTTAAATGACTCAAGTGCTATTTTAAGTAAAATTGGATTTTTTTTTCTTTCGGTAAGTAAACCATGAATAACTGAAATAACGTTCATTCAAAATCACTTGAGATTAATTCTATTTTTAAATTCCAATTTTTAAAAGTTGGCATGTCAGTCGACTTTTTATTTTAAAATTTGATCGTTGAAAATAACAAGCGGTGGTTCTTTTTTCAGTCGATTTTAGTAGGTGATAAAATTGTTATATAAGTCGAGAAAATTCATTCCTTATTTAAATAACTTCTGCTGTGTGTGTTTTCCAGCAAAATTTTTATTTAAAGTCACAAACAATTGCTCACTCTAATTCACTAATTATCTATAATAATTTTAATTAAACAATTAAAAAATTTATAATAATGAATAATAATTTCGTAAAGTATAATTATCAAGCATTTCTCTGTTCAGAACTTTTTCCATGAAGTGTCGTCCTCGTCACTTGACAACAGATCAAATGTCTATCGTCACCAGTCTTTGAGTACCTTCAAAATGAGACAATAATAAACATTTGAAAAATATTCTGTTTTTTTTTTAAATTAAATTAGCTGCTTTAAACAATTTTTTATAATTTATAACCATTTATAAACAGTTTTTTAATATAAAAAAATCTTTCAAAACCCATGATGCCAAGTCAGATACTAGATGCAGAATATAATTTGTATGTTTAGAACACACTCTCATAAATCCATTACTTTTAAAAGTTCACTTTTATTTCTGACCTTTTCAAGCAAAAAACGAATACTCAAGGAAGATTTCAATCTTTCCTTGACCCAGTTTTTTTTGTGGTTTTAGTGATATTATCAGATGAATCTGTATTTTCCCCTTTAATGTAATTCACCCATTTGAGGAGATTGCAAGCAAAACAAAAATCCAAATATAGATTTGTTTATTTATAGATTAAAACTCTGCTACATATATATAACACGAATTCACGTATACCTTTTTGAAACATAAATTAGTAGAAATCTAAAACAAGAAAGACAAACATTAATTTTATTTTAATGTCTTTGAAATTTAGAAACATTAGAAAATGAAAGTCATTAATTTTTTTTCCTTTGAAACTTTTTGCCACGTTCAGTTAATTTCTAATGTATATATAAATTCAAATCTCCAAAGACTGGATACATTTCATTATACAAAGTTCAACTTGTTCTGAACGCTTATTTACTGACGGTTATTCTTTTTCCGGTTACAAAAATTCTTATTTCAGATTTTAATATAAATTTTATATTTCTATCAAATATCAAAATCGCTTAGGGTAGTGGCAGCATCATTATGTAGGTTAAAATTACAGTGATTTAACGCGTTTTGTAGAAAAATTTAAGTGCGGGCGTTCTTTGCTCTTTCTGTGTATCAACGTTTATGCTATACATAAAAACCGGCTGGTTTTTTCAACTCCTACTATTATATATATAGTTCACTCTCTTTTTTTCCTTCATACATATATATATATATCTTATTCAAAGTTTTAATCGTTAATAAAATACTTTCTATTCATCCATTCAAGTTTAAATACATTGTTTAAAACTTGTAGTGCATGACACTTGATTTTAATACAGTTTTTTCAAATATTAAGTCATTAATTTTTTTATATTTCTAATGAGCTGCAAATTGGTGTTTTAACATTGCAGACCTAGTACATTCCATGGAAGCTGGTATATCTTTTTAGTGTGGCATCATGTAGGTGGAATACCAATCGCAGCAAGTAATTTCGACGCCCAGTTTGCTCTCAAGAGGGAGGCACCTAAGCTCTGACGATGCGAATGTATACTACGATTTAATTTTTCCGAGAGTCCCCAAGCCAAACAGACACTCTTGGGATCTTTTACATACCGTAATATCATACGACATAGCCGCTGTCGATTTTCTGCATCAAGAAAGCCCACCGATTTGGGCCGGGGTTGAACAGAAGGCCAGCAGCAAATCAACCACGCCACCCAGCCGGCTTAATTCATTAGTTAAATTTTATTTTTTAATTGTAAATTTATTCTGCGTTATTTCTGTCTAAGTTACTACTAGTTGCAACAGATGGCGCTAGTATGTTTTTCTAACAAAGTAGGAATTGACTTTAAAAAAAAATTATATTACTTGCTTTTTCTACTTCTCTGATAGTTGCAGTATATTTTCTATGCGTACTACTCAAAGTATTAGAATAATGAAAAATAAAATGTAGAGAGAAGTTTTGCATTCTCATTTCTGTAACAACGAATACTAGAATTTTAAAGTTGTATTACATTCGACGTATTTTGCAGATGAGCTTATAAAAAAAACTTGTGGCCGCGGTAGCCGAGTGGTATAGGTATCGGATCGTGGCTTGCCTGGTCACGAGTTCGAGCCCAGTACCACCAAAGACCCTCCGTGTAGGTCAGCGATGCACGTTAAACCTGTCGAGAGCTGAAATGTCCTCCCGTTGGTGTGGTGTGGTAGTTAGGAGAGGGGGTGCCAGCTCAGGTGTCGTCCTCGTCACTTGACCATGGTTCAAACGTATGTCACCAAAATCCCATGAGTAGCTGAATTGTGTGACTTTAATATCTACTCAGTCATTCAGTGGCGTAACAGAGAACATTTGGGCCCCCCTACAAAGTCAGGCTTTGGATTTCTCCCCTCGCGCTGCGGTGGTTGCGGGGGGTGCGTTAAGCTACTGCATTCATTAAATATTTTTCACGTGATTTAAATCGAGTTCACTGTCGTAACCACTCGACTGTGGTTGTGACAACCAATTGGTCGTGGTCACGAATTCGCAACCAGTATTGTTGAGTCGTGGTCTCTCGAGTCCTGATCTCACTGAAGACCCGCCATGTAAAAGGGTTAATGCGTGCTAAATTGTCGTGGCTCTAAGAACGCCCGTCAGCGTGCTATAGAAGTTTGGAAAGTGGAGTGCTAGGTTAGGTATCGTCCTCGTTACTTGATCACGGCTAAAAATTATAAGATACGTTGGAAAAGTTTCTTCAAACTGTGGCGTTAATAAACTTTCACCCACTCACGAACACTCGCCTACTAAATTTTGAAAGTTTTTGAAAATATTCTACGTAGTATATTTACACAATGAGGCCCAGTGGTCGAGTGGTTAGTGCATCGCGCTTCCACACCACAAGTCCGGTTTCTATTCTCAGGCTGGCCAAGATCGACTCAGCCTTTGATCCCCAGTGCAGTGGGTCGATAAATGAGTACCAAACTTGCTTGAGGACTTAAACACTGGGGACTCGCTTCAGACTGACCATCTGATCGGGACATCTGCTCATGCACCTCAGCGCCCAATGGTCACGTGTACTGGGATGGGCACAGTAGGCCCTGGCCCTCATGGGCTGTTGCGCCACTGAGCTCGAGTTTTGTATACTTACAGAATAGCTACTAAAAAATAAGTTTAAAATAAATTTCAAATATTAAATTCGACATTAAGAGCGAAAAAAACGCATTAAAAAATTATCCATACTAATATTTGTTTGGTGTAACTTCAACGGATTCTTTATTCATAACTATTTTGAAGAAATAATATTTATTAATTTATTTATTTAAAAAACCGCGCGGACTGAGGTTTTATTTATTTATTATTTTTACTTGATTTCAAATTGATTGTGATTCTTTTCAATAATTAGTTTCCAAAAAGACCAACAACAGCAGAGATTTCTTTTTAAGTAAAATAGTTCTTCTTTAAAATAATTATTAAAATGTACTACTTGTAACCCCTTTCCCAGTCAGGCAGTGGTATCAAACATCCATTCCAATCTCATCCTTCGTTGGTGGCCGCGGTAGCCTAGTGGTCAAGGTAAAGGACGCGTGGCCGGCGTGTCATGAGTTCGAGCCTAATACTGCTGAAGAGCCGCTGCTGTGTAGGGGGCGATGCACGTTAAATCTGTCGAAGTTCAAACATCCTCCCGTTGGTGTGGAAGTTAGGAGAGAGAGTGCTAGCTCTGGTGTCATCCTCTTCATTTGACCATGGCTCAAAATGACAAAGTTCGTCGCCAAAAGCCCCCGAGTAGCTGAATAGTGCGACGTTAATATTCACTCACTCGTCCATTCAGGGAATGGTATCTAACATCCATTCCAATATCATCTTTCGTTGATGAAAAGCAGTTGTTGTATTAATCTGAACATGGACCCCCTTAAAAAAACAACATATAATCAGTGAGTCAAACCGCCAAAAACCAACACAAACATCCATTGTGGAAAGAGTGGGCGTGAGAAAACCCTGACATTCAGACACTATTCCCACTGGAGTGGTGAAAACAAAACGAAAACCGGCGCGAGTGTTGTGATCTTTGCACATCCGTTGCGTAACACCTGTTTGTTGACAACCCGCCTTGCGTCACCGCGCGTGATTCACGAGGGTGACGTCAAGCGGCGCGATGAACCCGAACCGGTGCGGAAGGGTAATTTGCATTTTGTGGGGTTTCTTGTAACTGTACTTTCTCGGCGGAGAGTGTGAGGGATAGTGGTGGCAGTCAGAGCACATGGACGGAGAAACCGGCATCCCCCTCCGACAAGATTTTCAAGCCGGAATCGGTGAACTCCAGAGAGAGAGAGAGAAATCTAAAGGCTGTGAACAACACAGCCATACTCTACCTGCAGGCCACATGTGGCCACCGGACCTTTTTGAGTGTCCCGGTCACGGCTCGTTGCACTAACAAATTCACTTAGTTTAGAACAATGTATTAAAAATTTAGCGAGAAATTCTATCAATCAAGCAAACCCATATATCAATTTTGCTATCGATGTCATGCTGGTACGAGTTGCGGGAAAACTATTTTTCCTTTATTTTATTTGTTGTAGCGGTTAGTGTTTGCATAACAGTTGAACATCAACCATTGCATGGGTGAAACTAGTTTTTAGGTAGCCATCATGTCTTCCAAGCGGATATCTAAAGAATTTGTTGTTTCAAGATGATTTGGATCTTGACTATTTCGTAGAGAAAAACAAACATGAATTAACAACTTGTTTTGATTTGTCGTAAAAATGCTATAGTTTAAATATATATAATTTTACTCGTCACTATACAGCTAAGCACAAATCTTTCAATGGCTTTTTTGAGGGGGAGGGGATTTCTTTGATGTCGAGATGAATTAGCTTTCTTAAAAAAAAATCTTTACAATAGCAACAAAATATTTCGGGGGGTGAGATAATTGATGAAAAGAAATCAAAATTACAACATAAAAAAGGTAACAAAACATAAAACCTATTTTTTGTGAGTTGAGTTGGAGGGAATAAATACAGTTTTGTGAAATAAACTCTAAAATTAATATTTCGATCAATTTTCCATTTTTTAATGAGTCTCCTCCCATTAATCCTAATGTTGCAGCCTGCGTGAAATACTTGTGATATGTATGTGGTCCGGTGGTAAAAGGTTGAGTAGCGCTGCTCTGGACTATAAAACAAAATTTTTCACACACATGCATCACTATTGATGAAAGAGGTTTTAGTAAAGTAGGGAGATTAATTTTCAAACTTCAGAACTTGCAACTGCGTATGCCTTTTACTGGAGTCTGGGAGTGAATCATATACTATGAGTTACTAGTTTTATTTACACTTTCTATGAGAAGGGACGTATCTAAGTCAATTCCTGAGAGATAATGCAGCCGCAGTAGCCTAGTGGTCAAGGTAACGGAATCGTGGCTGACGTGTCATGAGTTCAAGCCTAATTAATGCTGCTGAAGACCCACCCACCAAGTAGGGAGAGCACGTTAAATATGTCGAAGCTTGAACGTCCTAACTGGGCTTACGATAGCCCAGTAGTTAAGGTATCGAATTTTGTGTTCTACGATGTTCAAGATTGAGGGTCCAAAACTCGTATCTTGTCTAGAATTTCATTCTTATATGAAATCGGCATTAAACATATTTCAGCAATTTTGCTCTTCAAAATAGTATAGGACCTTGTTAAGTTTCATGAGATCACATTTCCGTCCTTTTCAAAAATAACAGCAAACTGTCAGGGACGTCTTAAGACTTGGGTCAACTGGGCCCAGGGCCTTGACCTCGGTGGGAGCCTCGTTTCGTTCTCTACTCAGTCTTAATTAGATCATGATCTGGATAATTTTAATAGTCAAATATTATTCCTGTACATAATCTCTAAAAAACGTGGAATTTCAAACGGTATGTCCATTGGCAAAAGTGGCACACAAGACTGTATTATTCTGTGATGATCGTTGTCCATCTCTAGACCTAGACTATCATAAGCAACCATTCAGCTTATTTAGTCTTGTCACGAGTTCGAGCCCAGTACCACTAAAGACCCGCCGTGTAGGGCAGCGATGCACGCTAAATCTGTCGAGAGCTGAAACGTCCTCCCGTTGGTGTGGTGAGGTAGTTAGGAGAAGGGGTGCCAGCTCAGGTGTCGTCCACGTCACTTGACCATGGTTCAAAACTACGTGGTCCGTCGCCAAAAGCCATCGTGTAGCTAAACAGTGCGACGTTAATATTCAATCAATCAATCAATCAAAGCTCATTTAGTTGAAATTCGATATTCGATCAAGACGGTTTGTAAGATTGTGAGCCGTGCACATTTATTTGTTTCAAATTACCGTTTGTACGAGTATTTGACTATGCTGTCTATATGCTATTTTCTGTCTACTTCTGAAGATCACAGGTAGGGCCTACTTTTGCATAGGGGCCCAAGGCTGCAAATAGTTTTAAGACGTCTCTGCAAATTATGAAGTATGCTTTTTGTTGAAAATGCATCCTATTATCTAAAACTCTGTTTTGAGAGAAAAAGATAAATTGTCTGATCTTAGTAAAGATCACATTTCTTCGACAAAAAAGAATTTTCAAAAAAAAAAAAAATGATTAATTGAAAGCTACTCTTGTCCCAGGTGGTCTATGTAGCTCCACTAGCCTAGTGGTTACGGTCTTGAACTCGTGGCCGGCGTGTCAGGACTACGAGTGGTAGTGCCATTGATTGATTGATTGAATATTAACGTCACACTGTTCAGTTACACGAGGGCTTTTGGCGACGGACCACGTAATTTTGTACCATGGTCAAGTGATGTGGACGACACCTAAGCTGGCACCCCCTCTCCTAACTACCACACCACACCAACGGAATGACGTTTCAGCTCTCGACATATATAATGTGCATCGCTGTCCTACACGGCGGGTCTTTAGTGGTACTGGGCTCGAACACTTGACCAGGCAAGCCACGATCCGATACCGATACCATTCGGCTACCGCGGCCACGGTAGTGCCATTGAAGGCCCGCCGTGAAGAGGAGATGGTGCACGTTAAATATGTCGAGGCTCAAACGTCCTCCCTTTGGCATGGTGTGGTAATTAGGAGATGTAGTGCGAGCTCAGGTGTTCTCGTCCCTTGGCCGTGGTTTAAAATTTTGAGGTCCGTTGGTTAAATTCTTATTTTAATGTAACAAAAAATGTCTCCAATAAAATGTAATATTTTTTTTTCTGCTGCTTTCTTCCTTTATGTTTAAAAAAAAGGAGGGGGAGGGGTACGATCTAAAATGAATCAACTTCCTTAAGGTACTGATTTATTTATTTAAAACTGATGGAGAGAGAAATAAATTAAAGTAGAAAAGTATGAACAGGAAGTGGTGGCGTTAATTGAAAAAGATGAGGTTTTTTTGGATAATTTTTTAAATCTTTTTTTTTTTTTTTTTTTTTTTTTTGAGTTTGTGCGATGCATTTGTTTTGGAGATTATTATTGTTCTTCATATATTTGCAAGAGTGCTCGGATAGACTTTTTTTTCTTTCAATTTTCTCGCCCTATGTTCCTTTTATTTATCTTTAGCTTTGCGTATTAATATTATGTAATTTTGTATGTATGTTGTGAATTTATCTTTAATATGTATTCTGTAAATTTACTGTGTATTCCTGTAAAAAAGGTAAACTAAGATATTATTCAATAAAGACTGAACGCGGGGAGGATTGTTTCTCGGGGGACAGATTTGTGGCTCTAAGCCTTTTTTTTTTTTCCTGCTGGGCCCCATACATACGTCAACTATTTCACGCGGGTCGACAGATGAGGATAAATGGGGGGGAGAAATGCCTTAAGACCAAAATAACATTGGAAATTTAAAATGTGGAAAATTGATTAAAATGTTAACTCCTGTTTTGCTTTTTCTAATTAGTATTTTTTATTTTTGTCTCTAACACTAAATTCGAAGCATTTAAAAAACACTCCATCACAATTTCTGCATCTCTCTCTCAGTATATGGTTTCATATGATTACCAATAATATAACAAATTTCATAAGGCGCCTTTTGCTACCTCTGTGACATTACCAATAACAAAACACTTTTTTACTGTTGTAAGGATTATTCAAGAAAGACTATTTATCACCTCTTGAAAGTGATCTTCAAAGAAAAGTGTCATTGAATGATTTCTGCTTATTGGTATTTTAAATACAGAACTTTAGTGACAAATAAAAAAATTACTGATCCATGTTTGTTTTTCACTACAAACTAGTCAACCACACAGTCGTCTTAAAATGATTTATTTTTTTCGAATATTTTTCGCTTGTAAGATATGAAAGACAGTTAAAAATTAGTTCCACCCATAAAATAGTCGCTACTCCACTGTTGTCTGTTATCCCTAACCGTAAATGTTTCAAATAGAAAAAGAATATCAATTCGAACCCGACAGTAAAAAGCAAAACTGATATATTTGATTTCTTGACAAAGAATTTCCTACTAAATTCTTAGTACAATGTTCTTAAATAAGTACATTTCTCAGAGCATTGGGTTATGACCGGGCCACTTAAAAAGGCTCGGCGGGCCGCAGTTTAAGTATCGCTGCTCTAAGCCCTTTTCGGGTGAGCTCGATTCCCTCGGGCATTCTACTAATAGCTCCCGTGTTGCTTTGAGGTGCGCGACCTCCATCACCCGAGTAGTTTACAATATCCTTGGGTGGGGTGACTTTAGTACCCAGCTCTTTCGAGCTACAACCTCATCTCGGTAGGTATTTGAGTGAATTTAATTGATTGTGACTTTTGCCCTTTGTTAAAATTAAATGCTTTAAAGATATAATGAAAATACTGGAGATTTAGGGCAAATAAAAATTTAAAATAAAATAAAATGCATTAAATATGAGAAGTAGTTTATAATGAAAGATACCAACACATTTTTAGATACAGATCGAAGGGGAAGGGGGGAAGGGTGCTCACAAAGGGGAATCCACGGGTCTGGACCCCCTCACACCCTTGATTTTTTCCCCGTTGATTGTAATTCTGTGTAAAAGGAACGTACAATTTAATTAAGTATTTGTTATTAATAATTTTTGTTTTATTAATTAATGCTACCTTTTTAACTGTTTTTTGTTCCCGACCATCGGCAAAATCAAAAGAATGCGTTTGATGGCGTATTGGTGAACATACGAGAATGGTGAACTTTCGACCCTAAACCCCTTCCCCCTTGAAAAGTATCTGTGTGTGCCTCGTTAGGGGAGGGGGGTAGAATAATCAAGCTCAGAATATATTCAATATATTCAATTCAGTAAGTTTTCAAAGGGGGGTCCGGGGTTGAAAGTTCACCATTCTTGTATCATGCTCCTTTTGATTTTGTCGATTTTCGGGAACAAAACACAGTAAAAAACTAATTTTTGAATAAATAATTAGCATTAATTAATAAAATTAATCATTAATAGCAAGTTAAATTTTACGTACTATATACTTAGAATTATAATCAATCGGAAAAAAATCAAGGGCTTTGGGGGGTCCGAAACCCCAGGACCCCTCCCCCTTGTGTGCGCCACTGATTCAATTCAATTTATCTAAAAAGCAAAAAGTTACATATTCTTGACTAAAAATGTAAATTGATACTTTGAAAAGAATTCACGATTTTCAGCTGGGTGTAGTGGCCAACACAAATGCGAGATTTGGGGTCTTGTTCTTCTTGTCTTGTCCTTCCCTAAGGGAAGGAAGGAAAGTTGCCAGAGCCTGAGACAGGTTGGACCTCTAGATGTACGCCTATCGTTGACCGTAGCCTTGAGCACCATACAGGTGACAGCACGATATTTTTTAGCTTGGCTCCACCCCAATTTAGAGGAGAACACCCTGGAGTGGGAGGTCAGGAACCCTCACCTCTCTTCCCCTTCCACCAACCTCACGAGAGGACTTGCGGTTTGAAGGCTATTTAGAGTAACCCCATGCCGCAAAGGCCCTATACATTTACACACATCCATGTCTTCTCCGGGATTCGAATGGCGTCGCTAACCTCTGTACTGGGCCTATCTCTGGACCTCAAAGAGTCTTAAGTCGTCCCTGTCTTTCTCTATAAGAGAAGTCTGGGTACGCCCCTGGCTGTGTAAAAAAACTAGTTATTACCTCCATATTGCTAAATCTTTATCCAATTCAGAAAACTGCTTTAGATTTTTAAAAAATGGTTGTATGGAATCATTCACTCTGACCGGGAACCCAAATAATGCCCCGAGTGACTTAAGTCGTTGTTCTGTGAGCACTGGGTCAGCGTGCGGTTAGGGCATGGGGATGTGTCATCGCGAATGAAAATAATTCAAGTGAATGCCGCGAATCCGTCTTAATGAACCGATTGGATGACCGTGAATGACATCTGAGTCATGCGCAGATAATCGCCCGCTGCCACCGCTCTTTCCTTAATCGTGATTCACGTCTCGTGAGGGCTTTCGACTCTCTGGGTTAAAGAAATCATGAGGCTGCCCATTGGAGGGAAAGGGAGGGGGTTAACATACTAAAATAAAATGGATACAAAACATGCGTGGATCAATGTGATAACTTTTTAGCTGTATTTGTGACTGTTTAAAGTAATGCAGCCTTAAAATTAATATACATTAGAACGTCGTTTATCCGAATCAATTGGGATCGGACACCGTTCGGATACGCGATTGTCTAGGATAAGCGAAAAGCGAATGCGATCCATGCAGTATATGAAACCGGACACTATACGAATATTGAAAATCATCACATGCGGGAAACGTGCTTGAAGAGAAAGCAAAATAGGTGCAAAATGTCGCAATTTTTCCCTTGTGGAAAATAATCACTTATTTTCGCACTACCATTGTACTCCTTCGTTTTTTTTCTGTAAAGTCTCTGATTTTCTTGAGCAGCAGTAGTTGAGTAGAACACCACTTGATTGTTCGTACCACTCCATAGCTGTCTCTAACGCAGAAAACGCGTCAGCATTTGATGGACTATTGCTACTTTCGTTGTTGTTGTTGTCCTCGTCTTCATCCGTTTCATCGTCGACAGAGCCGGATTCTTCTTGCACGGAAGTCACAATCTCGTCATCATTTAACATTTGAAATCCACAGTCTTCTGCATTGCATGGCATCCAGGTTTTCTGCATCTTCATCACATTCTTGAAATCCTGGGATCGATTGGACACAGTAGGTAATCTCCCCCTGTGATCGCCATTGAAATCTTTTTCGCCTTCTAAATCTGGCCACAGGTTATTCCATGCATTTTTCAGGCTCTGTCTTAATATTCAGAGCAGATGTTTACCAAATCACACAACTGAAATTCCCCAAATATCCTTGACCTTGGATTTTCCCGTCACTTTTGGTCTCAAGCAAAATAACTATTGAGCATTGCACTTTTCGAAAACGTATTCATATTCAGTACATATACTTGACAAAAAAACAACAACAACAAAAAATACTGGTCCGGATATTTGACGTTCCGGATAATAATCGTTTGGATAAACGACGTTCTACTGTACTAAGTTTATTAAACCAGATGAGCGATTGTCCGCGGTAACCTAGTGGTTACTGCTTGTGGCCAGAGTATCAATTCCTCAAGCCCTAGTGTCACTAAAGACCCAGTCTAGAGAGGATGATGAAAATTACATCTGTCGGGGTGCTATAGTCATCCCGATGTGTATTTTAATCCCGGGATTTCGGGATTGGAGGAAGCACCGCTATCCCGAGGCTGCAAACCCTATTATCGAGGTCTTAATCATTACACATGATATTAGTATCAACAATTTGATGTTAGGATAGGCCGCGGTAGCCGAGTGGTATTAGGTATCTGATCGTGGGTGGCTTTGTCACGAGTTCGAGCCCAGTACCACTAAAGACCCGCCGTGTAGAGCAGCGATGCACGCTAAAGCTGTCGAGAGCTGAAACGTCCTGAAGGTGGTGAGGTAGTTAGGAGAGGGGGGTGCCAGCTCAAGTGTTGTCCACGTCACGTGACCATGGTTCAAAATTACGTGGTCCGTCGCCAAAATCCATCGCGTAGCTGAACAGTGCGACGTTAATATTCACTCACTCACTTGATGCTAGGATATTTAACGGACAATAATAACATTTCTGAATCTCTTTCTGCGATGGTTAGGTGCAAGAATTCTGAATTAATTGTAGTAAAAATACATTATGCTTAAGGGGGGGGGGAAACAGCTATTTATCTAAAAACTTTTACCACAAAAGTTACTTCCTTAGATTGGAGTATTAGATTATTATTATTATTTTAATTTTGTGGGAGGAAAAAAAGAGTTTCCCTCTGTGACAAAAATTAAAAATCAAGAACCGGTTTTACATCGACCGTTGCGCGAAGGAATTTTATTTTCTTTCTTTCAAAAAGTAAACCAGGAAAAAGTAAAGGACCGTAACTTTAACTTTGAGAAGCAAAATTACCTAATGGAGATCGTTAAATTAGAAGGTCAACTTAAAAGGCGATTTAAAGGGCATTTCGCGTTGGGGAAACTCTCCATTTCAATGATATTTAAAATTTTCTGTTGCGGTTGCTTTGTCGCTAGTTTTCTGGCCCTCTTCCATTTGAGATTGCGGAGCTTTCGTTGAGATAAAGACAGAAATTGACAGATTCTAGATATTTTATTTTCGAGGGATTTTTCACGGAATAATTAAAGCGGACCCAATTTAGATGCAACTGAAATTCACAATTATCTTATGAATGAAAGAGTTGAAATGTTATGTAATGTTATCCGACTACTTTCGACAACTTTTTTTTTTTTTTGGATTTTAGATTTATTTAGGACATTTTAAGAAAAAAAGGCTAAAATTAAGAAGAGAAAAATAAATTATATTACTACTAAAATGGGAAAAAATGGGTAAAAATTGACAAAAAATTACATAAACGGGACCTGCTCTGTACAAATAGTAAATGAACAAATTCACAATTTTTCAATTATGAGGTATTACTTTGCTATTCCTTTTTGAAATGATCGTCAGGAAAAGAGATATTTTAATTTTTACAAAAACTAGAGCACTTTATTTTAGTTTTAATGATATTTCTTAAAAAAAAACAATGGTTATATTCACATAAAGAACTGTAAATTTTGTAATATTATAGTGATTGATGAGAATCTGAAAGTTAAAACACTTTTACTTTATACAGAACATACACACAAAAATTTCGGTAAATTAATTTGAAAACTTTTTGAGCAAAATCGTTGTTCCCGTTACAGCTTTTCGAAAAAAAAATACATTTCGAGTAAAACGCACATTTTATGTAAAGTTACGGCATCTGCTTTTACTAAAACACTTGTAGTCTTTGTTCTAGTGAATGGAAAATAAAAAATAAAAACTTGGTACTTTTTTTTTATAAAGTGAAAAATAAAATCATAAAAAAAATTGTCAATTTTTTAAAAAAAAAATCATGATTTTAGGTGTAGTTGGATACTTTAAGCGATTTTATTTAAATAATAACGACTAAAAATAATACAGACTGCATAAAACTGAATACAGTAACACCCCGAACCAGTTTTAGATAACACACAAATGCAAAACCGTAAAATCAACGGTTTCATAAAATCTAACAAAGTTGCCTGCTAGCTCAAAGATTTATTTTCTCCCGCAAAATTTTCTCGTAGCATGTTAATATATATTTTTTAATTCCTAATTTTGTTGGAAAAAATACGCTGTTCGTTGGAACCTATGTTTTCTTAAATTTGTGACCCTTTTTCAATTAAACTGAACCCCTCTATTAAATTTCCAACCGTCATTCGATCTTCTGATTGAACTGGGTCTAAAGACTCATGTTCTTCAATGTCTTGCTCATCTATTTCTATGAGCTCTATCAATTGTCTACTCCTGATTGTGGGAATCCAGCAGCTCTTGAATGTCATTACTATCCTCGTCTAAATTTATTTACCTGACACGCGCGCACGAGAGAGAGAACGACAACTTTTTTAATCCTATTACCAATTTCATCAAGCTCTGGCCCTGATTCCGCTTAAGCTTCAGTGATAAAAAAACCTTTTCCAGAGGCCATTTAAAATTTTTGTGAAACTTAATTCCAAAAAATTATCCAATCTTCCTGTAGATGTGCAAATGATCGTCTCGTATAGTAAGCTTTTAATGTTCTGATGACTCTCTGATTCATTGGTTGAAGCAAACTGGTAGTATTAATGGCAAATATTCAACTTTTGTACGTGGGTCAGTACAAAACCTGTGTGTGTGTGGTGTAGATTATTATCATCCCTTTAAGTGGAATCTATTTAGATTGGCAATAACTTTCTACTCCAGGTATAAAATGATGACCAAAAAAGTCCTCAGGGGGAAAAAATAACGAAACGAGGAGATTTGAAAATCGCGTTAAATGTGGATATTACTATACATTCAGTTCATTCTAAAAAATCATCTTCAATTCTCTCTTAACTTTTTTCTCCCTTTATCTTATCATCAGATTGTATTTAAAAATTAAGTGTATGAATGTAATATTATGCTCGTATTTCATCTAAATGTAGAATTAAATATAGGGAAAGGGTTAGTGGAATAGTCATTTAAAAAAATGCTACATCTTTTTTCCCTTTACATTTTAACAATATCTCTCCTCAATTAGTCATATTACAGTAATTCCAGAAAAAAGTGTATGCTGGTGAACTCGTGACCAACGTGTCATAAGTTGGAGCCTTTGTGCCACTGAGGCCTCGCCGTGTAGAAAGGTTGATGCACGTTAAATATGTCAGGACTCTAAGTCCTCACGTTGGCGTAGTTTGGAAAGGAAGGGGATGACAGCTCAGTTTTGCTTAATATGTGTAAATGTGCAGAATTATTTAATTTTTTTTTTTGTTTTTTGCGCGAATTATTTTCAAGATTCTGAAAGCATTGAATGTTAGAAAGGAAATCATGACTTGATGAGATTACAAGACCTTCATGGAGTTCTTATTTCTCACTCTAGTAGGCCATTTAATTAAATTTTTGTAGTTTTCCTTCCAAAAATAATTCCCTTTAATAATGGGAACAAATTCGTACAATTGTGTTTGACTATTATTTTTTTTGTTATTTTTCATTAATTAAATTTAATTCTGTAATGGCCTCCCACTTGGGGAAGCCATCTCTTCATCTACTCGACCTAAAGCGGTAGGAGGTAAAGATTGATAACCCAAGCTAGCCATGAGAAATCCAATTTATTATTACCAAATATAATAATCAAAGACAATCCAACTATAGAGGGAAAATCTAGTGTGATATAGCGTAGCTCAAAATCTTACGTGAATAAGCGCATGAAATCCTAATCGCTTAACTTTACTCCAAGTTATATCCTAAGAATCCTAACTTCCTTAATTTATTTTAATAGCTAAAGCCCGTCCTATAATCACGTGCAGTGGCGCACACAAGGGGGGGTCCCGGGTGTCCGGACCCCCCAAAGACCTTGATTTTTTTTTCCGATTGATTATAATTCCAAGTATATAGTACGTAAAATTTAATTAAGTATTTGTTATTAATGATTAATTTTATTAGTTAAAGCTAATTATTTATTCAATAATTAGTTTTTACTGTGTTTTTTTTCCGAAAATCGACAAAATCAAAAGGAGCATGATACAAGAATGGTGAACTTTCGACCCCGGACCTCCCCCCCTTGAAAGATTTCTGTATGCGCTACTGATCGTGTCTAAATTCTGATCCTTACCGTAACAGCACTGCGTTCAGCAACTCAGCTTTTCCTCCTTCCACCCTCGATTACTTAACTTCCACTATATATATACTATCTAATCTGCATATCAAGGTTTCTTCTTGAGAGGGATAGCTGTGAAATAACTCAATTGTTGGCCCCAAAGATTCCCCAAGAGGATTAATAGAAAATTCCATAAAAGACCCGTCACAATTCCAATAAAATAATACAGTAAAAAGAAATTACATACTCAGAAATTAGGCTATCCTAGGTGCGATTCGAACCCTCGACCTCTGGATTAGAAGTTCATTGCGCTACAGGGACCCAACGTGAGATTTTCCTTTCTATAAATGCTGTTGGACTATTATTTTTGTTTGCTACTAGTTATTCATTTTTTAATTTAAATAGTGAATTAATATTAGAAAAAACTTTGTGTGTATTAACATTGTCATCCCCTACAAGTTTAAAAATTTGTGTTTGAACTTGAGTAAATGAATAAAAAGTATTTTATTAACGACTGAAACTTTGAACAAGATATATATACATACATACAGGGAGAGCATGAACTAATAGTAGGAATTGCAAAATACATTGGAAAGAAAATAAAAGCGACTGTTGAGGTTCAGAACAACTTTCATACCCGTTTTCTCACCTTTAAAAAAGCAATTCAATGTCATCCCAAAAAAGAAAAAGGTGAGCAACAATGGATTAGATCCTAATGGAACATTAACAACCGGTTAGAAGAAGAGAAATTCTTTACAATCCGACCCCACCTTTCCAGCAGACGATCCGATTAAAAGTATATATTTAAAAAAAAACTGACAGAATTCCAGCGTAATAAAGCGAGTAGCCTAGTACGACTTTCCTGTGACGTCAGGGGGTTGAGGATGGAAAGTGTGGAGAAGATCACGAAAAAGAACAAAAGCATGCATTCTGCGCGTGCCGAGCATTCCTCGTAAGTAGTTACTGGATAAGGCGAGCTTGGCCTGTGGACATTTCCGTGATCCGGAGAGGAAGGGGAGGGTGCTGTATTCGGAAATTTATCGTCTGCCGTATCTTCTTCCGATGCTTGATGAGCGGGAAATTAGATGGTGTGAAGTTTGTAATTTATAGGCCATTTTCTATGTCGTGAGATGAAATAAATTTTTTGACGTTTTACGACAATCTTATTCACGAATATAAATTTCTATTTGGCATTGTTTTTATAAGCTTCTTTATTGTGATCGTTTCATTTCTTTTCGTTAAGGCTGCCTTCGGTCAATGTTAAAGAATAGAACACGAATTCGGAACATTTTTTCAGATATAAAAGAAATGAAAAATTAATGATATTCCGGCTTCACTATCCTTTAGAGAGCAGCATTTCTTTATCATACTTCCCATTTTTAACCGAGTTAATTCATTTTTTCTGGTATAAAATGTGTTTTGCATGTTTTATCCCATACCGTAATGTTAAGTGAGCTATCTTTGCACGTATTCAAAAGAGAAATTGAGTATTCATTGAATATTTTGAAATTTTTTTTAAAAAATTATGGTGTTAGCAGATGTATAAGTTATAATAATCCAAATTTCCATGATAATTGATGTATTTTTCTATCTCAAACATGCTTCGCGTTTAGTTCATGTTCTCGTACTGTTGCCGAAAACAGCCTTAATAAACTCACGAGAACATGAAAAAAAGATTCAATGCAATTTATTCTTTGATATTATTGAGATCATTATTTTAATTTTTTTTTCAATGAAATTCGTGAATTTCCGGAAATTTAACGTTTTAAAAATCGACTGGATTTTTTATACATATCTTTGCAATTTTCCCCCAACTGTTCTCTTTAAATTCATAATGATTCAATTCTTTAAATGTGGCTGCAGTAGCCTAGTGGTTACAGTCACAAACTCGTGGCCGGAGTGTCCCCCGCTGTGTAGAGGGAGCCAATACCTCCAGTGGGTGTGGTAGCTAAGAGAAAGAAGGGCCAACTCAAGTATCGTCTCCGTCGCTTGAACATGGTTCAAAATAGCGATGTCCATTTCCTATACTCGTGTAGCGTTATAATACGATTAATATACACCTACTCACTCGTCCGAAGTAGTAATGAAATTTAATGTATAACTTGTCAAATGAATACTATCGACCACACTTTCATAGAATATTAATGTACATTTTACTGAGGACTTGAAAAAACGGTAGATATATACTTAATATATACTTAAAGATATATATTGTATGCCACCACTTTTATTTATCGAAGTTATATATACTTAATTTATTCACTTACTATATACCAATACACTGCGTGTACTAAGTCTTCTCATTCTGCTGATAGCGTGCTTTTTGAAGACCTTTACTTTAAAAATTTGAGCCATAATAACCATAATTTAAAGCAGGGTGACCGACCCGGGAGCCGCATGCGGCACGCGTTGAGTAATTTTGCGGTCCGCGAGATTCATTACAACTTTACAAAATACGATTATTTTGTACAATATTTTTTATTTCGGTGTAATGTTTTGTGATATATATATATATCATAATCGTTTTTATTTTGTTACGTTGCTTTTGTTTTTATAGGTATTTATAAGTAAGCAGCATTGCATTGTAGTGATCCCCCCCGCAGCATCACTCTTGATTCCTGTAACTTTATCGCGCAGCTTATTGCTAGAGCTAGACATATTTGATCATTGTATTTTTATTATTAAATTATCTTTGTTTATATACATGAAAAATAATGAAAACAATAATAATAAATCATTCGGTTTTAAATTTTCGCACAAATAAATGTTTACAAGTGGTCCAAATCTGATATAAAGATATATATTTTTTATATGCAACCCGCAGGATTGTAATGTTTTTCCAAAGTGGTTCGCAAGGTCATTTGGTGGCTGCAGTAGCCTAGTGGTTAAGGTATCGGATCGTGGCTGGTATGTCAAGTGTTCGAGCACAGTTCCACTAAAGACCCGCCGTGTAGGGGAGCGATGCACGTTAAATCTGTCGAAAGCTTAAACGGCCTCCCTTCGGTGTGATGTGGTAGTTAGGAGAAGGGGTGCCAGCTTATCTGTCGCCAAAAGCCCAAGTGTAGCTGTGAACACAGTGCGACATTAATATTCACTCACTCACGCAAGATCATTTGGGTTGGCCTTCCCTGATTTAAAGTATCGTTTACATGTATTTGACAACAGCGTAACAACTATTTGCACTTTTCGCTGCTCATTTTTCCCCTCAAATTTCTTTGAAATATTTGTCAAGTTATTTTTATTAGATTCTCATTAGACTGCCATATGGTAGGAATCGGTAGTAACAGCAATCCGGTCTGTTGTCAGCATCGAAGAAATTGTTGATAATAATACTTGCTAAATATTAAAAAAAATTTGAAACATGTGTTGCATTGTGAAAGTTGTTGGAAGAATGAAGATTATGAAATATCGCTTATGTTGTCACTGGCATGAGCGACATTTCACAATCAAACCGCAGAAAGGAAGAGATAAAAAAAAAACAAAAAAAAGGTTCGAACCCATCAAGACGGATGGTTCGAACTTTCTTTCCCATTGGACAAAAGAAAGGTAGATAAAATAGGTAGATAAACCGTTGTGTGTTGACAGTGGTTGAAGTAAATGCCAAGAAAGGGTGTTGAATGGCCATTTTTTCAAAGAACTTGATGAATTGCAGATAAATATTTAAAGTGATTGGACGTTGTTGGAAAGTTGAACCACTCCCTGTATCACTAACTCTCAACCACAGTGCTGCCAAATTCTTGAAGTGTGCCGCCAATTTATTATGTCGGGGGAAAAGAAATCCATTATTTTTGCATTAAAATCAAGACTTTATTTAACATGCATCCGATTGTCCGATTTGGTTCAAACATGCACTGTGTTGTTTTATAATTTGTTGTCATTTTTTAAAGATGACTTCATAATACCTCTTTCATAGAAGTTTTGGCCCTTATTGGCGAAAAACTCTAGTAATACATTTTCCCAATCTTCTCTTGATCCCAAATTCTTATCACTCAGGAAGTTTTGCAATGCGAGAAAATGGTGGTGATCGCTTGGTGCGAGGTCCAGACTATATGGTGGATGCATTAAAACTTCACAACCAAGCTCCCAGAGTTTCTGGCGAGTCACTACAAACGTGTGTGGTCTGGCGTTTTCCTGATGGAACACAACACCTCTTCTGTTGGCCTATTCTGGCCATTTCTGGTCAATCGCTAGTTTCAAACGGTCCAGTTGTTGACAGTAGAGATCTGAATTTAGTGTTTGGTCATGCGGAAGCAACTCCTAATAAATGATTCATTTCCAGTCCCACCAAATACACAGTAGAACCTTTCTGGACATTAGTCCTGGTTTGGCCACCGTTTGAGCTGCTTCACCGCCCTTTGACCACGTTCGTTTTCGTACAATATTGTCGTATGTGACCCATTCAGCATCCCCAGTCACCATCCGCTTAAGAAATTGGTCGATTTCATTCCGTTTGGCCAAGGAATCGCAAATGGAAATTCGATCCATCATGTTTTTTGGTGTTAATTGGTGTAGCACCCAAACATCGAGCATCTTTTTGAATCCAACTTGGTACAAATGGTTTAAAACTGTTTTATGTCTCTTGGGTGATGCTACGACTACTAACATGCCGGTCAACTTCGATAATCTCTGTGATTTTTTCGACATTTTCGACGACGGGTCTTCCTGTGCGAGGTGCATCTTTACTATCAAAAATGCCTAAGAGGAATCGATGAAACCAAAATTGCACGTAATTAGCTGTTACAGTATCGGCACCATAAACATTAATCACAATTTCAGCCACCTGGCTTGTATTTTTGCCTTCATCAAAGAAAAACTGTAAAATGAACCAAATTTTATCTTTGTTGACTTTTATTTTTAAAACCCTGTAACTCACGACTGAATGGACCAAACAAAAAAGAGCAAAAGAATTTTTTTAGTGGGAAATGTCATCTTGACAACGAACATAAATTTGAAATTGTTTGATCGATACTTCATGAGATATTGATACTACAGTCATCTACCGAAAAAATAAAGGATTTCTTTTTCCCCCAACCTAATATTTTAAAATTATTAATTATACCCTGAGAAAAAAATAGAAAAAATCCGGAACCGGATCATTCAATCGTTTTATAGAAATAAACTATCCATAAAGTTATTGTTGATTATTTGACAATACTAGAGGAGAGAATTATGTTCATTACTTCCCAAAATTTAAATACTATAAAAAAATTTGATTGGGTCGCAATTCATTTGTGATAACAGATACACATCTGTATAGGAATTAACTCAGAATGAAGAGGAATAACAAATTTCGCTTTGTTATAATAATCTGTATTTAATTTTGAAACATTCAGAAGTCAATGAATTCATTTTGGATTAAAATTAGAAGACGATTATCCCATAACAGCCAAAAAATCTTTAAAAATATTGTTACAAAATTTTCGACATTTTTTACTTGTGTGAATTCGAATTTTCAGCGTTAACAAATATGAAAATGATAAAAAGATCGAAACTTTTAAGTGTAATTGATGAAATGAGTGGCATTATCATTGTTATGACCAATATAAACGAAATTATCAAAAATCATCAAGCTGAAATTTCGTATTAAATGCATTCTTATAACTCTCTCTAATTTGTAATACATTACTTAATAAAAATTAGGTTGTCTTTGTCGTACATATTGTTTTATTTAACATTGAAAATTACAATCAGAAACTATTTTACATTGTGTACGAGTATTATAGATAAGTAAAATTCTTTTAAACTTCTTTTATGGTTAATGTGCCGCCAAATTTTGAATTTATTAAAAGAAAACAGCAACAAAAATAAGGTTGAGAGGATCACTATCCAAGATACTATTTATCCATTACCTTAAAGACCAACAGAAAAATAAACTGTTGTTATGCATAAATAGGATGTGTACAAAAGAAAAGAAGGAAGGGGGGGTCCTTAACTATATTTGTTTTTGTATAAAAACAAAAAATTTTATGTATTTTTAATTTTTAATGTTCTTGCATCGTGTCTTCATTTCCGTAATTAATTATCTTAAAATACACGGGTCACGTGCTTGAATTCCCTTCTAAAAATTATGTTCATATTCTTAATTAAAGCTGAGGATCAATACATAATAAACTCTTCGCTTATAAGGAAGGTTTTACTACCACAAAATCGAATATTTCATACCAAAATACATCCCTCTGAAAACTGATTCCATTTTGGAGCCTTAAGAGCCTCTGAAACTAATTAAAAAAAAGTCAACCATTTTCTCCATATTTCTATTTTCTTAATGCTATGTATTTCATCGAAAAATATACAAAAATTTAATAAACTTTTAAGAAAATGCTCTAGTTTTAAACAAAAAATGCCCAATTTCAGGACCAATTGTTTAATGTTCGAAAAAGTTACTCCTTAGAATTAGTTGCTTAGAATTTCGAATTTAAATACAACTGAAACTATTTATTTTTCAAGTTGAATAGAACTTTCTTTTGATTTTTTTAGTTTGTGAGTAAATTTTAGAATGAATTTTTTACTATGATTATCTCTTTTTGTTTTGTTCCTATTTTCCAGTTATTGAGCTATATCTTGTCAAAAAGCAAATTCATTTTTAACAATACGGAGAAAAAAAATTAAATTTTTTTAAGCTTATATTAAAAAAAAAGTTTCCCACTTTGAATGTATCCAGGAAATAAAACGTACCTGCGTTTATAAAAAGTTCAATTTTTAAAAAAAATTTAAATTTTTTTAAGTGATTGCACGGGTTACAGAGTCATCCCAGGCTCCCGAAATCTTTATTTCTAGGAAAACTATTTATTCGTTACCAATTACCTTGCTGGTATCTTCAAGGGAACCAAAATGCATTTGTCACATATCTCCCTCTTTTTCAATTCCTATTATTATATAAATCACACTCTCTCTATAGAAAAATTTATTTATCTTCGTAGAATTTTCAATCCTTAATAAAATACATTTTAAAGCGCTCAATTGAGCTGAAATTTTATATACACGATTATTTTGGATGACAATGCAGTTATTTAATTATAATTAATAAAAATTAATTAATTAAAACTAATGATTTAAAGAATTACAGATACAGCCATGTTGGTTTTATTTTTAGTGACTTGGGTCAAACTTTAAAAGATTTTTTTTCTCACGTTTTAAAGGATTCAGTTGAACTGAAATTTTATATACACGATTGTTTTGGGTGGCAAGCAAGGATGTTTTGAAAGGACCAGTTAGCTTATTAAAATTTGTGGAAATGCAGTCCGTTTAGTTATTTTAGTCACCTACAACTTTTAAGGGGGTCACTTCACGCAGCATTTTCCCTATCTCCGTAATGTTAAAAATGACCAAGTTTAAGGAACATTTTTTAAAAATTGGCTGGTTGTACAGTCATGAATTTTTTTTGTGTATTCATTGTATTGTTTTTATTATTTTAATTGGAGCCTTTTTTAAAATTTTGATTAATTTTTTTTTAAAAAAAATTCATATGTGGAGTAACACGTCAAAATTTTTAAAACGATGAAAATTCTTGTACATTTTAATCCATAAATATTTTTTGAATAATTTTTTTTGACAAAATCTCTCATTAAAATATTTATTTGTATAGTGTTAACATATGTGCAAAGTTTCAAGGCTGTAAAAAATAAGTAGTTTTTTCAAAAATGTTCCTTTTGTGTTGAAATTTACACTTTCGAGAAATAGTGATTTAAAGTAAAAACTTACTATTAACTAATGCATACCAGAACTATAACTTGGATTGCTAGTGCAATCTGCAAGATCATCTTCTTGCCTGCATTTTAATTGTTTGTTTTTAATTCTAGTTTCTTTGGTTCATTGTAAAACTGATTATTCTGCTTTCCTAATACACGGATGATCTACTTTTTGCAATGCTCGACATTTGTAAAATTCAGGTGTTGAATGTTTAATACATCTTAAACTTTCAATTTGGTAATGAAACCTTGATTATATAAGTATATAGCTTCATGTACTATAGTTTTTGAAGTTCCCAATTGCACAAATACAGTTTTTGGAATTATACACCAAAAACTATTTCCGCTTTCACTAATATTTTGAGTTTTATCAAGCAAGCATCCAGATAAATGTTCAAGATTAAAGACCTCTTAATACTTTGTTTATGCAATTCCTAATTACAATAGGTAAGTCATGTTTATGCTTGTATGTGTAACCTTTCAGTATGGACATATTATATCTACACTACAAGTCACATCCCATGGGGCATAAACCGTGTCGTAGATTCAAATCTGTGAACATTTTATCAAAAATTATAGCCCATATAGCTTGCCTTATGGCTGACAAATTTTCCCGAGTTGTTTTGAACAGCCAAAACATAGTAACTTTGCAGTTTGTTTATTTCAGCATCTGTCAAGCCATTATGGCATCCTAGAGATTTTTTGTCTTTAAGCTTTGTCTTTTAATTTTAAGGCCCTAAGTCATGTCCCCATCATTTTCTCAACATGATCAACCCATTCTAATTGTTCAATATTGACATATCTTTAGATTCTAAAACTGATTTTTATGCTTTAGAGTTCCCATATAGTCCAAATATTGTGTATATCGTAAATTGTATAATGTCTGCGAGTGATGAGAGACACAAAAAAAAGTGCACCTCTTCAACTTCCACTCCCCTACTATTTTCAATGTAACTTGCCGAACACTCATTGCTATATACATCGCTGTTAAAATTACATGAACATTTCTGCGATAACATTTTAGCATCAACAACTTTCCCAGTGTCCAAACTAACTGCCGTAACTACACCATTTAGAAATATATAGCTTCTTTTTAGCCAGGTACCATTGATAGCCACTGGTACATTTGGTTATCCATTATTAAATATTGTTTCGGTAGCAGCTAAAACCATAGACACTTTGGTTACTTTCTCTGTCACATTATTTAATGTATGCATGGAATCATAAAACCACTATGGTGTAAGTGACAAATGCATAACTCCGCAAAATATTTTTGCAACTGCTTCTTTTTAAATAGACCTCATAGCATATGAAATTCTATTGTGTCCACTTCATATAATTTTGTACCTTTTTTGATTAACTATTGTTTTAGTAAACCTGGTATTAAGAAATGTTTGAATAAGACCATAAAAGTCACAACATATTAACAATTTTGTAGCCAAACCCTAGATTTGGCGACCAAAATTTATGTGAATACCTTGGTTTTTACATTAATTTTATGTAATTAATGTTGTTTCAAAGCACAAAAGAACAGTACAATGTCAGGAATTTTACAGAAACATTCAAATGAATCTAAAAAAGAAACATACTCTTTATTAAACTTACCTAACTTAGATTTTAAAGCTGATTTATTTATGTTGAAATTGTCTGACTTATCAACATTTAAATCCATAAAAGTTTGGAATATTGTACATTTCTTTCCAAACTCTTTCGTTTTTTAAACATTTTATTACTTAACAGAGTTTAAAAAACGTTTTGAAAATGTTTTATTGATGTTTTTGATGGAAAACACTATTGCACACGATAGCAGAAATCCGTTGCATTTAAGAAGGTAAAAAAAAGGCTGTAAGTAAACAAACATCTACAACTATTCACTTCACTTCTTTCCTGGATAAGCTGCTGATCAAAATAAATTCTTTTAATCAATTTAAACTATTTGATAAGGCTGAAAAGTAGCATGTGTCTTTTGTTTTGATTTGAGAGGGCGTGGCAATCAGCGGTTTTGGGGTTTGACAGATGTAAACAACTTTTTTAAAAAAATATTAAAAATACTTCTAATTAAGCTAGAGCAAAAATTTAAACTGCATTAGAAAGAAAAATAATGGTATTTTATGTTTCAATCAAAATAGAGAAATCGATTTTTTCATGGATTTTCGTAAAGTGACCCTCTTAATAGACAGAAGTTGAGTAAATGAATAAGAAGGCATTTTTTTTTACAAATACATTTATTTAAATAACAATATTTATTTAAAAAAATAATACATATATTTAATTTTATAAATTATAGCAATGGTGAATATAATCATAAGCAGAATAGACACCTCCCATTCAAATAATAATTTTTTTTGGGGGGGGACTGTTCCCTTCAAATAAAAAGAAAAGAAAATATTTGTTTTCTCCAATCCCAAACTAAGAATATTGAATAAACCCCAATGAATTTTGTAACCTCAAATCAAAGCTATAAGTATAGGGTCTCCGGTATACAAAATTTATAGAAAATAGTAGTTAGTAATACAGCAAAATAATTAAAAACTAATTGAAAAAAATAATTTTAAAATAACATTGCAATAAATTGTAAATTATTTTTCGTCATTTTGTTCAGCTATATTTAATTACGAAGCGTCGAAAGCGATGACCAGGTACTAATTTTTGTTTCTACAAACACACAACAGCAATTTTTTCTTTTTTTTTCTGTGGAAAGCATAATCTATGAAATAAAAGGAATAGAAAATATACATTTGTGTCAGACCCGTTTCAGATAACGAACTAATACCGGAAACTAAAAATAACGGACCAGTGGCGCACACAGGGGGTCCTGGGGGTCCGACTCCCACCCCAAAGCCCTTGATTTTTTTTCCGATTGGTTATAATTTTATGTACATAATACGTAAAAATTAATTAAGTATTTGTTATTAATGATTAATTTTCTTAATTAATGCTAATTATTTATTCAATAATTAATTTTTTACTGTGTTTTGTTCCCGAAAATCGACAAAATCAAAAGGAGCATGATACAAGAATGGTGAACTTTCGACCCCGAACCCCCCTTGAAAAATTTTTGTGTCCGCTACTGTAACAGATGGATTATTTTCACAATAAAATTACAAATCCATTCTCTTCAAATAGGTAATCAATTGTTTTCTAACTGATTTTTGAAGTTTACCAGAAATGTTTTAAAAAACAAGCATTTTGGAGAAATGATTTTATAATTGATAACCGGCAACTATAAATTGAAAATTACTAGAATAAATATAACTGTTTCTGAAACAAAATTCTAATTCTAATTTATTAAAATGCATGTATCAAGGAAAATAAAAAAATAATTGACGGAAATCATTGATGTATCTGCCTATTTATCCTTTTAATTTCTACTTACTAATTCGCTATATAATGAAGTTGAGACTCGTGTATCAGAATATTTCTAGTAATACGGTAAAATAAGGAAAATATAAATATTTCTACCTTTAGACCAGTGCTCCCCAAGCCTTTTATTAACACGGACCGCTCAACGTTTGATATTTATTTTATTTAATCTTGCCTTCAGAATAAAATACGGTTACAACAAAAAAACGAATATAAAGGGATTTAACGTGCAATCAGGGGTAGAGACAGAAATCTTTCAAGGGGTAAGGCAGCGTTTCTTAAACTGTGGGGCGCGCCCCTCTAGGGGGGCGTGATAACTCTACGAGGGGGGCGAGACCATATTGAAAAGTCGAAAACAAAAGATTTTTTTTTAAAAAAATATATTAATTTACTGAAAAAAAACATTCTGACATAAAAAAAAAATAAAATACACATTTACACTTATTTAATACACTTATAAATGTATCAGTACTGCACGATGTATTTTATAATTAACTTAACAATACTAAGTTAAGAACAAGTTTAATAATTACCACTGACCCCATGGGCTTGTCATATATAAATTTGTATACACATATATTAACACTTATCTTAGTAATTTATACTGTTTATAATTAATCTCTTAACTGCTGATTAAATTTGTACGCAATTCGCTCCCCAATTCCACCGTTTACGAAGGCACGTGTATGTGATGTACTGGGGGAGGGGAGAGAAAAGAAATAAAAAAATAAGTAAATCCTCTGAACTAAGTAAATCCTTCTCAAACACTGTCAAAACCCTTTGACAGCATTATAAAGTCTTCGGAATAATTTTACGGATAGCAGTGCACTGAAAAGATCGTACTTCGGAAAAACGTATATATACGTCCGGGGCAATTAACGTCTTGGCTGAGCGAGACTTTTATATGCCAGTGGCACTTAAGAGGTTAAAATCTTATTCTAGATTTAGCGTCAAAGTATTAGCGTTCAATGTATTGAATTCAATACATTGTTATTGTATGAAGGGGGGAGGACAAAGAAAATTATGGCTGAATATTGGGTCGCCAGTATTGGAAGTTTGAGAAGCACTGGGGTAAAGGGTCGAGGGTCGAAAATCCATCATACCTCAATACGCCGCCAAACATATTCTTTTGATTTTGTTGATTGTCGGGAACAAAAAACAGTAAAAAAATAAATTATTGAATAAATAATTGGTATTAATAATAAACAAATTATTAACAACAAATTCTTAAATTTTACGTACTATACACATAGGATTATAATCGAAGAAATCAAGGGCGGCGTCCGAACCCAAGGATTGTGTGCACCACTGCATGGAATGTAAAGCGATTTTCATGGGAAAATCGCACTAAATGGAGAAAAATATACCACAGTAAATAAAATAAAAATATAATTTAATGTTCCTTGGACGAGAGACCACTGGTCTAGACCTCGTGGAAATCAGCGCCATCCCTCAATTTGGAATCTTTTGATGGAAACTGTCACATTGCAGGATGGTATGATAAGACTATTTTTTTTCAATTTTGTATGGAGTATGAAAGATTAGAAATATGTGAGAAAGGTAGATAAAATGGTGGTCGGATCTTCATTGGTGCAAATGGGTTATCATTTTCTCAGGCTAGTGGAAAGAAAAATTTTGCAATTTTGTATAGGGTATGAAAGATTAAAAATATATGGGGTAGATAGAATGATGGTCGGATCTTCATAGGTGCAAATGGGGTATCGATTTCTCAGGCTATTGAAGAGAAAAAACTTTCAAGCGGGCAGATGTTCCGGAGAATGTGTGGAGCCCTCTCTAGATATTTATCTAGCACCTGGACACACAATCAAATGTCAGGACTGCGCATTATGATAACTAGACATAGTTTTCATTACAGGAAGGTTTGCTGAAACTGTGATTGCTTCCATGAATCACCCCTCCCTCTTTTGTGGCCACGTACTCATAAGTTCGAACCAAATATCGCTGAAAATCTGCCTTGCAGAGGGCGTTGGTGCCCGTTAAATATGTCGAGACTCTAATGTCCTCTCGTTGGTGTGGTGTGGAAGTTAGGAGAGGGGATGCCTACTCGGGTGTCGTCCTCGACACTTGATCATGGTTCAAAATTACGAGCTCCGTCACCAATAGCCTTCATGCAGCTTTATAATGCGACTTAAATTTAACTGTGTCATTCACTCCCCCTTTTGTCTAAAGCAGCCACTTTTCGGGCCTTTTTTTAAAAAAAATCTTCCAATCATTTAATGCAGGTTGATTAAAATCATTCTTTTTTGGCAAATTATAATAAAGTTTTTGTGTTTTTAATTCCATTTCACAGAAAATGAAATATTTCCTTACTTTTTTTTTAATTAAATTACTCGTGCTATTTTGTCTCGTATGTTTTAAAGCCTAAAACTAACCTTAAAGTATACCATTTGTAAAATATTCCGTACATACTGCTGTGCAAATTTCTGTTGAACCGTTATTTTTAAAGTATATTGAAAATTAATAAAACTTAAAAAAATTATATATATTTTTGTATCCTTTTTTTTCTCCTAGACTTATGAAAGTATACGGAACACTTTTCAAACACTGAAATAACTTTTATTTTGTTGAAATTAAACCCTCTCTAATGAAGACAGGAGATAATTTTTATTCTAATAAATTTAAGGACAGTTGAAAAGCTAAAATCTTATAAATTTTTTTGACAATTTGAGATTTGTATAGATTTTCAAATTGTATAGATTTTAACCTTTCTAAAAATACCTTCCTTTAACCTCTAGGGTAATTAGAAGCCCTTAAAACCTATTTTTAAATAATCGTTGAAACTGGGCCACACCCATTTGAATGGCAAAAAATGTAAACAAAGTAGTTCGCTTTTGCTTAAAAGTTTAACGTTTGATATTAACCAAAACATGTATCTTTTATTGTAAATTAAGCCATTCATTTTTTTTTTTATTTACTAGCCGGTTAGAAGCCTCACTGTATACATTAAAATCAATTTATCTCGATGTAAATTTTGATGCTCGATGTACCTTTTCTGAGAAACTACTGTTCACAGGTATGTAAATGTTTTATGATATATTTATAATGATGGCTAATATATACTGAAATGAGTTTTTTGTGGAAAAACTCAAAAAATTATTTTTTTATGTGAAAAATGGATCAAATTTTTTTTCGCAATGTTTGATAAAACATTTTATAAATTATTAAAAAATTCAAAATTATAGCTAAAAACTCATTTTAGAATAATGAGAAACGTGTACTTTACTTGTATGAAAATTTTCAAGCATGCACATATAACAGATTCTGAGAAAAGGTACATCGAAAACAGCCAATTTAACATTGTCAGTATAGAGAGAGAGGTTTCCGCCTCCTCTTAATAGAACTACATCTTTTCTAGTTATTAACTGAGATAATTGTTTAAAGCTTCAGATTTAACAAAATTGTTGTTATAAAAAATATTGATAAAGTTACTAAAAACTTTTAAGTTTTTAATATAACAAAATCTTAAAATTAAAAAACGAAGACTTCTTTTGGATGCATTACATTAAGGAATAATTAAAAAAATTTTTTTTTAGCATTCCTGTAAAACATGGGTTCCCAATGTTTCTTAAACAAGCGCTCCCTTTTCTAGTGAATATTTCGATACAGCCCCTCCCTCTCACTCTAGAGAAAATAAAACATTCATAATACATGGTGAAAACAAAAATTAAATTTAAAAATATATATTCTAAAACTAATAGAATATATTTTTTTAAAACTTCCAATTTTTTTTTATTTGCAAATCTGAAATAGCATTGCCGCGAATATATAATTTTAAATACATATAATCAACATAAGGTAATCAGTATTAAAGTTTACTTTTGTTAGTACATAATCAGCGTATTTTTTAAGTCTGTTTCAGACTATATTTGGTTAATCTGTCCATGCCCCTCCATTCTATCTCAAAACCCCCTAACTTATTCTGGGTCTTTTACTACCCCCTTAAAATCCTCAAACGCCTACAAGGGGACGTTATCTCCCACATTGAGAACCTATGATATAAAACAAAATTTCTACAAGAAAAATACACTTCTTGATGTGCGAATAAGTTAAAAGCAGCATTAGCTCACAAGGGAATTCTCAAAAGAACATACTATCAATGTTTATTAGCACCTTTCTAAAAAAAAAGTACTTTCAGCGTTTGCTTTGTTATGTGAATGGGAGTTATCATTCACATATCATAAATATAAGATGAAAAGAATATCTGACTTAAGTTCTTGTTGGAATTGGGTAAGAAAATTTAAAACCCAAGCTCATTTCTATCGCTTTGCTTTTGCACTCTTCAGGGGGCAGAGTGGAATTTAAAAGTTTTCACTTACAATTACATTCGATGCTTATTTTATTCAATTTTTTTTCTTTTTGAAGAAAAAAATCACAGCTGAGAGACACGAGCTTGAACTATATATATATATATATATATATATATATATATATATATATATATATATATATATATATATATATATATATATATATATATATATATATGCTAAATATCTTCAGAAGTATCATCTTTATTTTTAGACTTTAATTCAAAACTCGGTGTATAGCCGGCCTTGGCTGTGCTTTCTCGAGAGTATAACTTTTCCCTATGGAAATACCCCTTCCCTTCTCGACGTTAGCATTTCCTGGAGTGTGTGATTTCTATATTGATCACATTAAGATTCTCTTTTTCGAAATTTCTTCCACTTTTTCCCATCAGACTTGTTTCTTTCCACCGTCATTTAACCTGACGTTACAAGGCAGTTTTGTCACCCCGGACAAAAATGAATAATGCCGCTCTTAAAAAATACAAAATAATTCGAAATTAAAGACATAATTAACTGTTATTATGCCAAACGATTAAAATGAAAGAGAAGGAATCATCTCTTTAAGCACAGGTCAATGTCTTCAAAAATTAGTCTAATAATGGTGGGGATCACAAGCGTTTATTTCAACCTATAGTAAATACACTCAAGACTAAAATAAAACATCTCCCGTGGCTCTCTATCTACCAAAAACTCTTATTACCCCTGTCCCCTTTTGGATAGCTGACATCGGTCACCTTATTGGTGACAGGAATGTCCGTTGTGACCCCACTCATGGATGGGGAGAAAGTTACGAGCAAAAATGTGTAAATATATCAAATTTCATGATTTAACATGTACTCCCGCCTCGAACACATCAACATGAAAGCAAGTTGACATAATAAACATACAGATTACAAAATTAGGAAATAAGATACGTTAAATGAAATTCCAAATTAACATCCAATAATATTTCAGAAAAATATATCAAATTTTTTTGTAACAAAAAAATATTTTTTTAAAATTCGATCAAAATGCTGCTCCGGGCAGGGGTCCGGCCCTAGAGCCGCTCCTGTACACGAACTTCTTCGAGAACAAAACTTTCTTTTTCCCCAGGGATAAAACTTCCCTTCACATTTTTGTTTTCGATTAATGGTTTACAGAAGGCAAGACTCTGCTTTATTTAATAAAAAGCATTAATTTATAGCAACAAATAAAACTTTTTTCTATATTATACATAACAAATAACTAAGCCCATTCATTATTGTTACAATGGTTGCTTTCTTTGGATCTTAAATAATAAAATGGATTTGAAATGCATAATTCAACTGAACTACAACAAAAAATTAGTAAAAGAAACTGAACTAAACACTTTCGCTCTTTGTGACTTGAGAATCACAGGAAGCATTCGTTCCGGTTTCCTTTCCCTTTGTGGACATTCCCTGTTCCCTACACGTGCCGGCAGCACGTGGTTCAGTCACGATAGGTCAGGGGTGGTTCTGCCAGGTGGTGGTAACCATTACCTTCTTCGATCAGTTACTTGATCTATCTTTAACGGAGATCCGGAAGGTGAAGTTCCTGCAGATGAGTTTTGGCGGATGATGAATTGTTGCTGCATTCAATAGAATCCTTCATGTTTTTCTTTTTTAGACAAATTACGTGTTCGAATGTTTTCAGCCCTCCCCGCGTTCTCATACTTATAATCCGCAACTGTGTAAATGATTGGAGTGAACAGTAAATGGAAACGGAATTCAGTTGGAATAAAGAAAAATTGTACGCGAGGTAGCTGAAATATGCCCGGAGAGATTGCAAATTGCTTTTTTGGAAAAATATTCATCAGCCCAGTTATGAGCCAATATCTTCCTCTGAAGATTTCTCCATGACGACTTCTGATTGATCTTCAGCTCTTCGCATTAAGAAATCCTACTACCCTAAAATTGAGAATGTTGCCAAATTGTGAATGTTATTATTGTTTATGTAGAATGTCTTATAAATATCAGTTATTCAAGAAATTTTAAAAAAAATTAAAATGAGATCTAATAAGAGGGAATGATTAATTTATTTTACAAGTATAAGAACTTTGAATCCATACATACGATTTTGAAATTGCTCCAACCACCAGAGTATCCGATTCAATTTCTCCATCCGAGGAATTTTTCCACCTTCGATTCTTAGCCACACCCGATTTTCAGTAACCTTAACATTGAAAACCAAGTGTGGCTTAGATTCGAATAAATGCATAAAATATATCTACTAAATCTTTAAAAACGATAGAGAGAGAAATTCATCTTTTGTTATAGATTATTCTTTCAGGAACAAACAATGATCATAGGTTTCAATCCCCGTTCGATAAGAAAAACCTTAATTTTTCAATTTGAATATAAGAGTACGGCCGCGGTAGCCGAGTGGTATAGGTATCGGATTGTGGCTTGACTAGTCACGAGTTCGAGCCCAGTACCATTAAAAACCCGCCGTGTAGAGCAGCGATGCACGTTAAATCTGTCGAGAGTTGAAACGTCCTCCCTTTGGTGTGGTGTGGTAGTTAGGAGAGGGGGATGCCAGCTCAGGTGTCGTCCACGTCACTTGACCATGGTTCAAAATTACGTGGTCCGTCGCCAAAAGCCCTCGTGTAGCTGAACAGTGCGACATTAATATTCAATCAATCAATCATTGAATATAAGAGTTTTTCGAAACTGTTACAAATAATTTGAAATGTGTTCTGGAAGTGTAAGGACTGATAAAAATTCCAATGACAATATTCATGCATACATATGTCGGGGGAGAAAGCAAATAATAGGACTGGACAGTGAGAAAACTCTGTGGTAGGGAAGGGAAGGAACAAAGAAATGGAACGAACTGATAGTAAGTGAGGAATGACCATATAAATCGCCATTCCTATTGGATGAAAAGGAGGGAGGAGAGTGGCTTAAGGGTTAGTCTGCCTCAAAATTGCAACTCATAAAAGAAGTCAATAGAATTCGAGAGCGTTATATATTTTCCACAAATGCCGCACAAAAGGCGGTGAGTCAATCGGATTATACGACCATCTATCAACTCACGCTGTTAAAAGACCCTAAAGAAAGAGGCGAAGGATAAGATCTCGGCGATTTGGGGAGGTCGTCTATGGGAAAGATCTATTGTGGGAAACTGTGGAGTGAAATTCAGTAAAGATAGCAGTAGTGTGAACACAGTGATTTGGAATTGCAGATTTCATACACAAGGAATTAGCAGTACTATTCTGATGTGTGGATATTAACACCTAACGGGGTTTTTTTTGGAACAAAGATTAAAAAATAGTACCATAAAATCCGGTGTATAACGTGCATCTATACATTCCAGCTGCAATTTTTAATTTTTAGGTATACTCGCCGTATAACGAACACCTCTTTTTTTTTATGAAGAAACCTAAAATGTACGTGCGCAATGCTTTGAAGTCATTTTTCGAGGCATTATTCCAAGCTTTAGAAAAAAATAGCATACGTCTACAACTACAACCATTTAAGATTCATTTCTTTCAAATAAATTGTACTTTGATACACATATATAGAAGTCTAACTTTTTTCTGTGCTCATCTTTTTTTTGTTTTTGTTTTTAAAGCTCTCATTTTTATACCCGGCGTATAACGTGCACCCATAAATTTCGATCTTATTTTTTGTGTTCAAAGTGCGCGTTATACGCCGGATTTTAGGGTAATAAAAAGGAAGGGTGTTTTTTCCCCCAGAGTGTTGGATCAAATCAGTGGCGTCCTGGGGGTCCGGACCCCCAAAGCCCTTGATATTTTCCCGATTGATTATAATTCCAAGTATATAGTATGTAAAATTTAATTAAGTATTTGTTATTAATGATTAATTTTATTAATTAATGCTAATTATTTATTCAATAATTAGTTCTTTACTGTGTTTTGTTTTTGAAAATCGACAAAATCAAAAGGAGCATGATACAAGAACGGTGAACTTTTGACCCCGGATCCCCCTTGAAAAATTCCTGCGTGCGCTACTGGATCAAATATATATTATAATGATCTGAAGACTGATTAGATCTTTTTTTTGAAATCGGTTCGGCAGATTTAACATAAATTCATTCGTCTTTCGTTGTACTAATTACATCTCGATTGACATATATTTTAAAGAGAATCTCGATAATAATTCGGCCGTGGTAGGTTAGTGGCCAAGGTCACACTCGGTGCTGGAGTGTCATGTTTTCGAGCCTTGTGCTGCTGAAGATCCGCCGTGTAGATAGGGCCAATGGACGTGAAATCTATCAAGGCTCAAACGTCCTCCCGTTGGTGTGGTGCGGAAGTTAGGAGAGGCGGAGGGCCAGTCCAGGTGTCATTCTCTTCATTTGACCATGGATCAAAATTACGGAGTCCATTGCAAATAGCCATCTTGCAGCTTTTTAGTGTGTGTGACGTAAATTTTAACTCATTCTCAAATGCTGTCCTCATCAATGGATCATGGTTTAAAATTACGAGATCCGTTGCCAATAGCCCTCTCGTGTAGCCTTATAGTGTGACGTTAATATAACTCTCTCTCAATCACTCGATAATAATTCGTATAGTATAGAATTCATATTTTCTTAGATTTGCTTTCCTTCACAAAATTGAAGGAGTAGATAATAGATTAATTGAATGTTCGAGATTATTTTTATGTAATTGCTAAGTTATCAACTTTTTTCTTATTTACCAAACGATTTAAAGTACTCGTTTTTATAGCTATAGTTATTTTAAGTTGTTTTCGCTTCAATTTGATATTTACATAAGATTTCTCTTCCTTCAAAATATGTTAAATAAAATAAGAATTTTTTTGTCAGATTTATGCTAGATTTCCTTGTTCTTTAATTTCGTGAACTTAATTTAGAAGAATACAGCATTTGAAGTTTTTGTGATATAAAGAAACTCCCTTTGCATCAAATATTTCTATTTGCATCTAGTATTTCTTTCTATAGTGTCGATCAGTGGCGCACACAGGAATTTTTCAAGGGGGGGATCCGGGGTCGAAAGTTCACCATTCTTGTATCATGCTCCTTTTGATTTTGTCGATTTTCGGGAACAAAACACAGAAAAAATTAGTTTTTGAATAAATAATTAGCATTAATGAATAAAATTAATCATTGATAGCAAGTAATTAATTAAATTTTACGTACTATATACTTAGAATTATAATTAATCGGAAAAAAATCAACGGCTTTGGGGGGTCCGAACCCCCCAGGACCCCCCTTGTGTGCGCCACTGGTGTCGATTGCTATTGTCATTGAATGCATTAAAGCAGCCTAATAAATAAATTTTCATTTAAAAAAATGTTACTAGCAATTATTAATCATTAACAGCAAAATTTTCATAGTAATCGGATAGTTTTTAATTATATATAAAGTATTCTCGTATACATGTTTAAATAATTAAATATTTCAGAAAACTGTCCATGTTGTTAGGTCTTTTTCCTGTCTGCGTAAGAATTTCCAATTTTAATTCTATTCCCTGTCTACAGCAGTGGTCTTCAAACTATGTTCCCCGAAGCATATCCAGGGGTTCCTCGAGTCAAAATAAAATCCGAAAAAAAACTAAAAATATGGATGCAAAAAAGATTCATATTCTCTGTGAATAACATATATGGATATATGGACCACAAATATCTAAAGCCGTGTTTCCGTAACTATCCCACTTTCCAAGGGACAAAAATTTTAAAAATAAATTTAGTTAGCCTCTTTTTAGTAATTTCCCGCAATTTTTATTATAATATAATGAAAGAATACTAAAACGTTTTTTTTTTCTCTTTATGTGTACTGCGTAGATTGTGAATATATTGTTCTTAACGATCCTGAGCACCGCAAAATAATTTTATTCTGATTGCAATGTTTTGCAAAACTAAATGTTATGGAATAGAATGATTTAGACGACAAAGGTTAAAAGTCATACAAAAAAGCAATTTTTTTCCCTTTGAAAAAAAAAACTATAAAAGAACATTTAAAAAAATCACCCAACGCTTGTAAAATAATATTTCACAAAAGAGAAAACCGAGCAAGAATGGATAAATCAGAAGGCTAGACGGTAAAAAAGGGACAATTTATTGACATATCAACAAATTCGACGTTAAAATCGAAAGTTTCTCGCAGTTATAAAATTTTAATGCTATTCTGAACAATGCATTTAAGTTAAAAATATTCCTCATTGTGCATGACAACAAAAACAAATTAATGCAAAATATGAAATGCGACTGCTGGTAGTTTCAATAGATCTAGATTTCGACAGTTTTGTTAAAAAATACAAACACATATCCTAGTTACTAAATGTAATGCAAGGATCGATGATACATGGAGCATGAATTAATGTTATTAATGAGTAAATTATATTAATACGCTAAAAGTTTTAATAAAAAAATGATATTTGTGTCTTAAATTGCTATACTTAATAAATTATAGTTTTAAAAAATTTAAAAAGCACGGGTTTTATAGTTAATTGAACTAAAAAGTAAAAACATTTCACATAAAGAACACTTTTTGTTTGATTATTGTATTTGTATTAACTAAGAGCATTTTCACTTTGGGGTTGTAACTTAATATTTTAATCACCAAATTTGAAAATGGGATCTGAAATTAGTCGCGAAATCTGGAAATAGGAAATCGTTAATGCTGATTATTCTGATCAGGACTACGGAATAAAATTATTTAATTATTATATTGTCATCGGTCCTTGACATGTGTGCAAAATTTCAAATTAATCTGATCTTTTAAAGTGGGTAAAAATCGAGTTCAAAGATTCCGTTACGTTCAGGTGAAGCAAATAAAAGGGTGTTAAAAGAGCTATAATATGTTGATTTACACAATAAATATTTTTTAAAATGTATTCTAAGATTTTTGGGGGATGGGTTTCGCCGGATATACCTTATAGTTTTAAAGGTTTCATGAGTCGGCAAGGTTTGAAGCTCTACACCAGAAGTTCTCAAACATTTTTACCTCATAGACCCTTTGCCATGCTTTTAGTTTAGGGTAGACCCCTGCTACCTTATATTGAATTTTTACAAAAATATCAACTTAAATGCCTTTTGATAGCTAGTATAGAGCTACATATTTTAAAAGAATTAAATTTCTCACTGTATTGAAGTATAGTGTTTAAAGCTTAAGAAGAACATCTTAATTAATTTAAATTAACCGAAAAACTAACAAATACTTTTAATGGGAGGGGTGAATCTGGTGATTCATTAACAAATTTTCAACATTTGTTATCAATCTTTTCAGGTTTAACGCTAAATCTCCTATATTTGAAATGACTAGTTTTTTTTTCTCTCTTTTTCTCCCCCTCTTTTCTTTTTTTTCGTTTTGGATATTGGTAACCGTGTTGAAACTTCTCAATAGGAAAAGCAATTAAAAACTTTCTCGTGATATTCCATAACAGGTATGTCTTTTTAAGGCCAAAATTGCTTGTATCCGTTTCCAAACTTTACTTTAAAATCTTCGTTAGTGCCTATTTCGATCAGTTCCTATTGTACTATGAAATTTTTTTTTCAGTGTGACCATATGAGTTGTTTCTGTGACTATGGTAATACAAACTATAGTCAAATCATTCTTAAATGTAGTTTCAAAATCTCAATGAATGGCATTTAAATGCCGAGTGTAGATTAAAACATCCTGACGGATTGTCTGTGACAAATTGAGAAAATTTTCGACATCCAATGTTATACTGCTTTAGTTTAATTCTGGAAAGAAACGCTGAAATATTCCTTGTTTTTATAAAATTATTGCAATCCCTTTTACTGCAAATGAATTTCATTCAATTTAGTAAATAAATCTGTTAAATAGGTAAAATCTGGTTTCCTTTTGACTAAATTTTCTTTTAAAATTAAAGTCGGTATCTGGTTTAATGAGAGCCACTATCATAGACCCCCATTACACCACATGGACCCCCAAATTATGTTTTCGCTTACGTGGACCCCTTGCAAGTCGTCATAGACCTATGGGAGTGCGTATAGACACCTTTGGGGATCACTGCTCTACGCGAAAACAGCTAGAAGATTTTATTGATTAAGTAAGCAGTATATAGAAACTAATTTCTATAATTTTGAGGTAAAGTTTTCCCTTCCGCTAAATTCCGCTATAGTTTTTTTTTAAGAGAAGCAGTGATGTTGGCACGCGAATGAAAATTAATATCGATAATATAGCGTCCATTAACTCTTTATGCCCTTGTTTCAAAAGAATTCGCCCCGAAACGAGAGTTGACCTTCGTTGGCGCCTTTGCTATAATTTTACTTTTATAAATCCTCTCTTCAGACTGCATATTTGTCTGGACTTCGCGAACCTGTCCGGAGAATGGGGTGTAGCATGGCATCTCAACTATGCCATACTGTAACAGGATTTGTATCTTCTGCTCGCATCAATTCGAAGAAAAAATGTGAATCACATTAAAAAAAGATTAATGAAGGAACGACATAAGGAAGTTATATCTTAATGATTATTATTTGCTATACAGAATGCAATAAACCGATAAGCAATTCCAAAAATCGATGTATTGCGACTCTGAATTTTAATCTTAGAATTTTGTCTTTCTTTTTTGCAAATTATTCCCTTCCTGTCATTCATTTTTTAAAATTATCATTCAACTTTGAAGGGTTGCATCCAAACCACAGAAATGTGTCTATCTCTACGAATTAACATAAAAACCATAAATTTCCTGAAACTGGCCTTCTTATTCAGAAGATTCAGACGTACGGAAAAAAAATTGCTTAGAGTAGCTAATTTCTTGGTGAAAAAATTTCATTTTCGAATATCAGGGAATTTAATGTTTGATTGAAATTATTTTTAAGTCGTGTTATATATATATATATATAAAAATAAGTAAGACATTTTAAAAAAATCTACACATACACTATTTCACAATATAAATTTAGCTTGGTACTTTTCAAATGTGTCTCTCATAATCAGTTAAAATATATGTTTTGAAAATTAATAAGAAATTTATCAATGTTTCACTGTCTTTAGTAGTGAACACAGTAATTTTTCGGGGGATACAGGGTCGAAAGTTCACCACTCTTGTATCATGCTCCTTTTGATTTTGTCGATTTTCAATTTCTAAATTTTTGATTTAGAATAATTAATTTAATCATTGAATAAATAATTAGCATTAATTAATCCGGACCCCTAGGACCCCCTTGTGTGCGCCCCTGATTGAGACTATATACCGAGAGAGATTTTATTCAAATCTAAGCCGCACTTTAAGCTCTAAACAATTTTTTGAGAAAAATGAAGATTAATGTAAAATTGATTAATGACATTCAATTTTACGAAATTAAAATAAATTTAAAATGAGAACTAATAAGCCGGGAATAATTAGTAATCTTATCAGTATTGTGAACCTTTAAATACATGCATACACCTGTAATTGCTCTTAGACATTGTGCAGGTTTATGGACTCATGGATCTTGTCTAGTTTCGCTAGACCAGATAGAGATTAGTCCCACCACCATCTGTAATTGCTCTAATCGTCCCATCCAAAGGATGTTTTTCTCTTTCGACTCAAAGCCGGAACGATTTTCGGAAGTATTAACATTGAGAAAAAAGTGCGGCTTAGATTCGAGTAAATGCGGACTTTAAGGTATCCCACTACGTTCGGAACCATGATTTTCAAAAGTGCATAAATGGATAATTTTTATATTTAGTTTCACTTAGATTAGAATATATGCATAAAATTGTTTTAAGGACATTTTGACAAAAAAAATTTATTTAAATACAATATTTCGGCAAAAAATTAACTTAGAATAGTCTTTTTTTCCAAGTGTTCTCCTTTTGTGAAAAATGCTTCTATTATAATAATATTTTACCTGTATATAGCTCAGACCTCTGTTCAGAGGCTCAACTACAATTTTTGAAATATATAACTTAGATGTGGGTTTATTCATGTTTTACGACAACTGAGGGGTGCAATTTTAAGAAAAAAACGCCAATAATTATTTCAATTGGTGGTAACTCGGAAATAATGTGAATTTTTCAAAAATTCTAGTTGAGCCTCTGTAGAGGTTTGAACCATATACAGGCAAAATATTATTATAATAGAACCATTTTTCACAAAAGGAGAAGATTTGGAAAAAAAGATTACTTACTCTAAGTTAATTTTTTGCCAAAATACTACATTTAAATAATTTTTTTTGTCAAAATGTGTCCTTAAAACAATTTTATGCATGTATTCTAATCTGAGTGACACTAAATATCATGAAAATTATCCATTTATGCGCTTTTTTAAAATCACGGTTCCGAATGTAGTTGGATAGCTTAAAATATTTTTTTCATATATTCTGAAAAAAAATGTTTTTTTTATTACATAAACTTTTTAAATACCTAATTAATTTTATATGTAGGCTATATTACCTAACTTTATATGTAGGCTATATTTCCTAACTAATTAGTTCATTACAAATGCAATTAATCCAATAAATACAAATATAGTAAATGCAACGTGCATTTCAAGATGACAAAAAAATTTGGCCTCCTCATACTCATTTCAGTACTGTAAAGATCACCCAATTCCAAGCGTAGTAGCTTTCCCCTCCTTTAACAAATAGCTAATTTATAACCCATCCAAATCGCTTGCCTGCAGACGATAATTATCCGAAGCGCGCACAGGATACTATATTCCTCCTCCCTTCGTCGTTTTTCCGGCTAAATACAATCTAGGGAGCACAGTTGTCGCAATGGAATCTATCAGACAGGTGGATCTAGTCACGATTTTCTTACACTCCACCCCACCCCTCTCGACTTCCTTTCTCTAAAAGCGAGAAGGGGGGAGGTCAAAAGGTTGCGCCTACCGAATAGTATACGCGTTCCTAAGTGTACATCGAACCATTTTCTGATAAAGTTACAGGTATGTCTCGATTGCGTAGTTATCTTTAGGGCAAGAATAGCAGAGCTCTATTTTTGTATCAGTGGTCTTTTATATAAAGAATCGTTTGCTTATTGATGTTTCTGATGACGATTCAAGTTTTTTTTCTCTCGTTCAGTTAACCACTAGCAATTAAAAATTATAATAAAGCAATTGTCACAAAAAAAAGGGTAACACACACAACTCTCGCTGCTGAGCAAAAATTGATGTCATCCATCAAAATGAACTTAAATTAAGTAGTCAATAGACCAATTATTGAACTTAATCAGCATAATTAATTAACTCATAAAAAAGAATTTTCCTTTTACGGATCCTGATTTTTTCTTTCTTTCTTTTTGAAGTGATAACTTCTTTAGGCGCGTTTTTCTGAAGAGTGAACTCGAATGATGCGTTTTAAAAAGCCAAGCATTGTTACGCTTGTAACAATAGCAACAATAGTACTGAATTGTATATAACAATACTAAATTCTAACAATCATTTGGGTTTAATGAGTCACATATCGGAGAAATTCGTGCCGCGAAATGTAGAGCAGAAAATAGACAAATAATTCTAATGGTCACTATTTATATTTCACCAAATCAAAGTGTATCGAAAATTATCGAATTCATTCACAAAAATTTAGTTGCCTACACTAAAGCCGGATCAACTCTTCTGAACAAATTGCCTGTTATTTTAAGTGGGGATTTTAATGAAGATTTTTCAAAAGACAAACCAAAGCCTTTAGTGGATTTTTTAAAATCAAAATTCAATTTATGTCAAATAATCCAAATGAATGCATGACAAAGTACGAAACAACACTTGACGGAGTTTTTTTTTTAGATATTTAATTTTGAATCTAAAGTATTTATAACCTATTTCAGTTACTATAAACCTATTGTTTCCTTCTTAGAATGCAATTAATTGACAAATATGATCGTATATTCGCAAAAAAATATTATTTTATGAGTACAGACATTTTAATAAATAATTTTATATGACAATACTAATGTCCCCTTGTTTTGTTTTTTTTATTCACGTAACTAATCTCTGAAATAACATTACAAAATTTGAAGTTATCACTTCTATCGTGTGGTCATAAGCACACACTCTCTTTTTTTACCTGACTTTTCACATCTTCAAGTTACCAATATTTCAAATTTCATAAAATTCTCACCTCGGGAATAAAAAAAAACATTATGACAAATTAAGAGTCATTTAAATCTGCCATTTCTTTTGAGGGATGCTAGTTTCTCTGTCTGTAAAATTCAAACCACTCTTTACCCTCACAAATGTTTTTATGTGGCATACTTAACTAGGTGAGGGGAGACTACCCCTATGGGTGTGGGTTGGACTACTGTACAGATTACATCGATTTAAGTATATGTTCGTAAAAATCGTGATCTGTGTGTTGACCCCGGAATGCACGCATTTATTTGTAGAGTTTGGGGGCAGCGGTCAAGCGCGTTAATTGAGCAGCTACCAATATGCGGAAGGGAGGTCAGGAGGTCGTGTAGGGTGTGGCTGCGGATATTTCACCGTCTTCATTCCATTCCCACGATCACCTCAGAAGGGGAGAAAGGGAATCCTCGGCATTCCACCAGACTGGACTTGTTGTGTTTATGTTGAACGGAAGATACGACAATCCTTAATAGATACTTACCTGTTGGGAGAATCAACAGGTGTGCGTAGTGAAAGATGAACTGGGTCACGCACTGACAGTTAGGGATGCATTATTGACTCAATTGTGTTTGTAAAAATGTGTTTCGATTGACCGCAACTCTGCTTACTGGTCCTTGCCCCCTTTTCGAATATTTTATCGCGTGTTCTTCATTAAAATTTATTTTAAGTGTAATTTGCAGCAGATTTCAGCAATGTTACTTATTCCTATCAGTATAGAAATGATGAAGGATTATATTTTCATTCCATTTATTTTTATATCAAAATAATAATGGTGTGTTTAGTGTGATACATATTTTTTTTTTCTGTAGTGGGGCTGCGTATTGGTATTTCTACCTTTGCATTCCCCAGGAGCTGGTATCACTTTTTAGAGCGGCACCACTTCGGCGATGTCAACTACCGCAAGTAATTTTGACGCCCAGTTTCTTCCCTAGAGGGAGGCACCTGAGCTCTGCCAATGTGAAATTTTTACTTAGGAATTTAATTTTGTCTAGAGCATTCAAGCCAAACGGACACTGAAGAGATCTTTTTTCATGCCGTATAATCATACGACATGGCTGCTGTCGATTTTCTGCGTCAAAAAAATCCACAGACTTGAGCTGGTGTCGAACCCGCAACCTTAGGTACAGAAGGGCAGCGACAAATCAACTACGCCACCCAGCAGGCTGTTTAGTGCGATATATTTCGATTTCAATGTGAATTTCTCCATTTTTTTATTAGCAAAGGAAAAAACATTACTTCTCCAATATAATCTTTTCGTTATATTTTTTTCTGTGTTCTTGTATAAATGGATTAGAATTTCTTTTTTTCACAATTTCAAAAAAAATCTACCTATGTAAAAATGACAGTCTATGATTTATAAATGGAGGTGTAATATCATGACCCCTTCCCCCCCCCCAAATTTATTTCATTTCTGGATAGCGAGAGGGATCACAAAGCTTCATGGTCAAAAGGCATTTTATTTACCGATTAATGTAAAAATTTAACTTCATTATTAATGTTTCTAGTTTCACAGCCTTTCACTGGAGAAATGTTCTAGGTCCGGATCAACGTTCGTTGATCTTCAGATGATCGTCTCCTGGGTGCGGCTTTCCCCGCAACCTCTTTCCCTTGTATCGCCCAAAATCAAAATCTGGTGCGGCTGCCCTACTAACTCCCACTCCGTCATGAAAATGTCTTCGCAGTTCCTTGATCTCTTGATCCTCCTCTTGTCATCTTCCGAACCCTCTCTTTAAACCCCTAGGTGGACCTCTTTCACGCCCCCAATAATTTCTGATTGGCGAGCATCATGGGTCTGCACCCGACATCCCCTGTCTTGGTTTCTACTCCATTTGTTCTTTGAGACAAAGTAAGCCATATGGAGGGCCTATCAATTGACCTGTCACTTTGACACGGGGAAAACCATCCTGGGTATTTTTTCCTCACAACGGGCCGACACTCCTTCTATTCAAATACTTCATTGCTCACATGTGCGAAGGAACGAAAGAATAGATGACCGTCCAACAGAAGTGTCCCTCTGGGCATAAGCGCGCATGTACTGGCGCTCGAGAGATCTAATTTCAGTCAGGAGTGTCCCTTCGATAACTCGTTGTGATGAAAAAACCACCTGGGTGTCGGAGAAGAAAGAGGTGTGGTAACATCAAAGCCGCTTCCATAATCAGCGGCTCAACATCTGCTTTACCCCGGGTGAGAGAGAAGAATACGCGTAGTCCCCTTTGAAGAATACCATGACCTACCTGGCCATTCTGCTCACCCCTGTGCTTCAAAAATGAAAGTTGTGTTGTAAAGTGTTCGTCTAATGAGCTGACGCTACAGAGGAAAATATAAAATAAAAATTAATTTTTATGTTAAGTACGTCCACAAGGGGAATGAAGTTTAAGTATCTCAGCTTTTTTTATGGTAAAAATTCAAAGGAATTTTTGTTGAAGTGAAACAGATCTTTTAATGCTTTTTAAAACTTATTCTGATAAGAGGACACATACTAAACAATATTATGGAAAAACATCAGCTACATTTAACACCTTTAGTATTAAATTAAGAAAAGAAAAAAAATACTGTAGAAATTAAACGATAAAAGTGGGTAAGCAAGCAGAAGGCAAAAAAAAATGTTTGAATTGATTCAGCGGTGTGGGAAAAGAACTGGGTTATGAAATGTTGTGTGTGTGGAATGTGCACATTACAATACACACTGCTCAGTATTTAGTAATCCTTATTTTTTGTTATTTATATATCCTAATATCTAACGAAAATTAAATCTTTTTTCATTTTTTTTTCTTCCGAAAATTCAACCCCTTCTTTGCAATATTAAATGTTGAAATTATTTTTTTAAATTATTTTTCTTCTAATCTCTATACCATTTTGATTAACAACAATTTTTTCACGTTCTACCCTCGTGGATACATTTTTGTTTTGTTGCAACATACGCAATAAATAAAATATTATTTAATGTTATCAAAATAATTAAATTAGAGAAGTTTGGTTGAAAAAAAGTTAAGTAACATATACTCATTAGTCATATTTTTTCGATGATTTGTTCATAGAAATTAGTAAAAAAAATTTTTTTTTAATCTATGAATTATTTTAGAAATTATACTTGGAGTTTCAACCATTAAGACAAAGAAATTGATGCACCGCAAAGAAATTGTCTAAATGTGACAAAAATAAGTGAATGAGAGGAACACGCTCATATATATATAAAAAAGATGACATTTTCAGAGAAACTGAGCATTTCCATTTCTTACTATTATGGACTCTTCCTAACTTTGCAACGATAGATCGTTACAAAGTTAGGAAGAGTCCATAAAACGATCTACTTCTGGCGTGGGTTATGTTGCCTCACACACGGTGTGTCAAATTAATAATCTTCCCAGGTGATATCTTTTCTGGGATTTCTTGCCAAATTGTTTGGCTGATTCAATATTCAATGTTTGCTCACGGTAGCCGAGTGGTCAAGGTCATAGACTCGTGGCTGGCGTGTCATGAGTTCAAGCCTAGAGCCATTGAAGATCCGCCTGGTAGAGGAGGGTGATGCATGGTAAATATGTCGAGGCTCAAACATCCTCGCTTTGGTGTGGTGGGAAAGTTAGAAGAGGGAGGTGCCATCTCAGATGTTCTCCTTGGCAGAGACGTCTTAAGGCATGCGCCGCCGGGGCCCAGGGCCTCGGCCCCAATGGGGGCCTAGTCTCGTTCTCGACACAGTCTTAATAAGATCATGATTCGAATAACTTCAATGTGGTCAAATGTTATTTGTGGTTGCATTCTCCAAAAAACCAGAAAATTCGAACGATATGTCATCTGGTCACAGGACCGTCGTCCTTATATAGGCCTAGGCCTACCATCATACACCATCAATACTCATTCAGTCAAAAGGCTGTAGTCGGTCGAGCCTATTCGCGTAATTTGTAAGTCATACACACTTATTTGCTTAGGGTTGTGCGAGTATTTGGCGACATATGCTTTGTACTACCTACTTTTATGGGTTGTAGGTGAGGCCTACATTTATGTAGGGGCTCAGGGCCTACTTTTGCATAGGGGCTTAGGGTCTACATTTGAGTAAAGGCCCAGGGCCCCAAGAAGTCTTAAAATGTACTTGGTCATGGTTCAAATTTACGAGATCCGTCGTTAACAGCCTTCGTGCAGTTTTATAGTGCAACGGTAATAAACAATCACTCAGTATTCAGCTTTGATTACAGGCGTATTCTTACCAGAAGTCATTCCCAACATATGAGAGAAGTCAGATGACCTAGCAGACCAAGGAAGAGTTAGGTAAGCTGGATGATTATCTTATCCCGGCGGTCCGCGTGCTTTATCAGGCCTCATCTTGTTGAAAACTCAATCCTATAAGAAACAAATGGTATATTATTACAAGTCTAAAATTTCGTCGACGTACCGATATGCTTAAGTGTCATGATTGACTAGGTTATGAGCACCAAAGGTGATGACACCTCAGAACCTATCAAACAAATCATCCAATTATTCTGTAATTGAATTATTCTTTTTCCATGTATAACTTCGCTCACTCACCTATTTAAAAAAGTGCTCTCAGCTTTGAAATGAAAACATCAACCCATTGAGCACCATGTAACTACTAGAGCAGTGATCTTCAAACATTTTCAACACACGGAACCCCTAGAACCAGAGAGTTTTTTCGTGGGGAAAACCCATTCTATACACATACTTCGAAAATTATATCTCAAAATAATATTTAAAGTAGATCAGCATGTTACAGGCACTTTATGTAAAGGCAAATTTCATTTAAAGACTATGCTCTGATTGGGAATTAAAATGTTTAGAGCTGTGTGAAAAATCCCGTGTATTTTGCATGAATTTGAAACTTAAAATTTATAAGCTGTTCTTGCTTAAATTTATATTTTAACATCAACTCTGTATTGATGTGTTGTTCCCTTTCCTTCATTATAGGTGTTGTTTTCCACAAATCTAAAAAGGTGCATTTTCAATTAGAACACAATTTAGTTTTGCAAGACATTGTGCTAACTTACAAGTATAAAATTATCTCATAAAACCCGAGATAGTAAACAATAGAATATTCACAATCTGGTAGGAAGTATATATATATATATATATATATAAAGATAAAACGAGCGTTTTTTTAAAATATTATTTAGTTATATGATAATTAAAGTTTAATAAGTATTATAAAATAAAGTCATTATATGTAAATATAATTTTTAGTTTTAATGAATAGGATGAGCTTTAGATACTTGTATCTATACAAACTTCATAGAAAACTTGAATCCACATTTTGCATATATATTTATTTCTTCTCGATTTTTTTATTGTGTCTTGTGGAACCCCAGGGTTCTGTGGAACACAGTTTGAAGACCACTGCATTAGAGGATACATGCTATGAATAGGGCAAAGTCCCATTGTAACCTCATGTGAATACATGGCTTATTTAGATGTACAATCAGTTTAACAACACAGGAAATATTATAAGATAGATTTTCTTTTATTGAGATTGTGTAAAGTTACAAAAATTTTAAAAAATAGGAAAATTAGAGTTAAAATGACAAATCTTTTGTGAAATTGCTCGAAATGTTCCTTCCTGATTCCTGAAATTGCTGTTTGTTCCTCGGAACAAAGTGTATTGTCATTTTTGTTCCGCAAAAATGACAATACACTTTGTTCCGTTTCTTCTTCTTCATCGCGTATAGATAAGTTCGTATCAGAGTCACTGTCGTATTCCTCAGATTCTGGCAAATATTCTCATTCCGTATCACTTTCTTTGAAATCCAACAACAATTGCATATAGGCAAGAAAAAATAAAAAATAAACATGCAAACTTTAGAAAGCGATAATGAAACACGAACGAATGGGCGTTTTAGTCAACGTCAAAAGGAAAAATGAAATGTGCGTCGTAACGTCAAGATCAGTATCCAGAGAATTTTAGGATATCTGGGGATACTAGAAAGAGAGCAGTTTGGTACACAAGGGGTTAAAGAGAAAAGTATTCGAGGAAAAATTTTTATCTTCCAATGCAAGCCTAATCATACTATAGATACAGGAAAAATTCAAAATTTTAAGATAAACTGATTCTTATAATTACAGCACAGAAAATATTCTATTTTGAAAAATATTGAAAACTATTAGTGAAATAAATATTTTATTTATTAAAAGGCACGTACAGACAAATTTTTATACATTTTTTATTTTCCTTTTTGATAAAATAAAAGCACAGTCAAAAAAAAAAACTTTTAACAATCTCGCAATAATAAGAAAGGTTCAGTTTCTGTATAGTTATTGAGTTAATTTACTGTAGAGCCTTTTTCCATTGGGAGATAAAGAGCAAATCTGTCTGGCATACCTTCAACAAGTTTTTTTGTGCTTACAAATATTTGGATCAATACCATCTTATGCTGCACAGATGTTATTTTCAGACACTTTAATCGAATTCTATTTAATCTGCATGAACTTTTCTTAAAACTATTTTTTTTTTCGCTGGAGTGTGGCAAGAATTTCCCTTTGTGGGGAAAATCATTACCTCTTAAATATTAAAAGAATACTAAGCACATAAGATTCTAAGTGTTCATATCAATAGGTATGAGCACTAAAAATGTTTTGCTGAAAGTGCTAATACATCAAAGATCCGTCTTTAAAACGTTGCTCTATCGCATCGATACTCTAACTGGGGACCGCATGCGGCCCAATGAGCTTTTTTAAGTGACCCGGTCATGATCCATTGCTCTGAGAAATTTACTTATTTAAGAATATTGTATTAAAAATTTAGAGGGGAAATTCTGTGCCAAGAAATCCAATATATCAATTTTGCTTTTTGTTGTTGGTGTCGTACGGGTACGAATTGATATTCATTTTCTATTTGAAACGGTTACGGTTAGTGATAACAGACAACAGTGGAGTAGCGACCATTTTATGGGTGGAACTAATTTTTAACTATCTTTAGTATCTTGCAAGCGAAAAATATTCGAAAAAAATAAATCTATTCAAGAAGAGTGGGAGGTTGACTATTTCGTAGTGAGAAAAAAACATGGATCAGTAATTGTTTGGTTTGTCACGAAAGTGTGTTGTATTTAAAAAATACCAACAAACATAGGAATCATTCAATGACACGTTTCCCCGAAGATCTCTTTCAAGAGGAGATAGACTTTCTTGAATAATCTTTACAACAGCAACGAAGTGTTTTGTCAGTGGTCATATCACAGAGGTAACAAAGACATCCTATGAAGTTTGTTGTATTATTAGTAATCATATGAAACCGTTTACGGATGCAGAAATTGTAAAGGAGTGTTTCTTAAATGGTTCTAATTTAGTGTAAGTGACAAAAATAAAAAATATAATAATTAAAAAATGCAAAACATGAGTTATATTATTTTGATCAATTTTCCACATTTTAAATTTCTAATGTTATCTTGGTCTTAAAGCATTTCTCCCCCCCCCATTTATCCTCATGTTGCGGCCCACGTGAAATAGCTAACATATGTATGCTGTCCAGCCAAGTAAAAGGCTGAGTACCCCTGCTATATCGGATATTTCTCCTTCCTGAGATAGTACTACTAACAATCACAAAACCACCTGGTGCATTACTACCAGGTGATTTTAATTGCCTTTTCATTCGAAAATATAACATTTTCCCCAGTAATCCACTTAAACACAGTTTCTCTTAAAATCATTTCATGTTTAGCGGTTATTTCTGATTTACAATCACTTGGACATATTTTGTGAAATCAAAAAGATTGGAAACACGTGTAAATACGTGTTTTAGTCTCGAAACATTTCCTTCAAAATAAGTGATATTAGAGGCAGGTATTATTCGTAGGGAACAAAACAAATTACGTATCTTCGATCTTTGTGATTTTATATCAGATCTCTTTTGCACCAAACTATCGATTGCAAGTTCAGTCACATTTCCAACAGCTGTGTTTTAAATCTTCGAAATTCTTTAGCTTTTTATGTTGAACTGACATTTCATTTCAAAGTAAAAATCATACTTTTTGCACTTCCATTCATTTTAGTCGGGTTTTTTTATCGAATCATTTAACTAATGTTCGCTTGAGAGAATTTCAGAGCTTATATATGAATCAGGTTAAGCCCACAATTATAAATGAATTAAGCTAGCAATTTTAGCTTAAAATAGGAGCTCGTGTGCTCCTATGTACAATATGTTATGAATGATAATTTAGTAGTTCCTTCAAAGTAAGTTCCTAGCTACGACTATGTCAAAATGATTTATTTTTTTCTGCTTCAGAAAAACCACTTTCGTTCCGTCATTTTCCTACAATCGTAGTAATGGTGGCAAGGAAAATATAGAATATGTGTTCCTTCTGTGTTCCAAGTTTGTCAGACAAAGAGAGATCCTAAAACTGGCTCTCAGGAGCATTAATATAACTTGGCCTCCAGATTTTCACCAACTTTAAATGTTCTGTAAAATCATTGTAAACATTTGAAACCCTTGATAACTTTTAAATTTTCTTCCTTCTGCATTGTGTGTGTGTGTTTCATACTTTGTACTTTTGTAAGTCCTGTGTACACAAGGATTTATGAATGTTTTCAATAAAAAAAATCGCTTCTGGGTTTGTTCTTAAAAGCTAAATATCTTCATTTTCATCCAGCTAACTCGACTCGGTCAACCTCAAGGTAAAGCAACTTTCAATATCCGCCTCTCGTTGAACAGGAAAGTCTTCGCACAGGCGCCACCGTTACTTTCCCACGCGGCACACCCAAAAAATCCGTCTCTCTCCGTGTTGCCATGGAAACTCCTCCGAAGATCAGGATTGGACGCTGTAGAGCGCCTTCATCCGCAACTGATTCCCGGTGTCCCCGCCCACATTCCAGTTCTTCTGATTAAGAGGATGTAATTATCAGTGGCGTGAAAACGAAGATCGGATGCAGACGGATGTAGAAGTGCTTTCCCCTCAAGGCTACACTCACTCGGAAGGAGGATGTAGGGAAAGGGAAAACAATTACGCAGGGCTGTTACGCCTTAGGTGCATCCTGCTAGACCTTAATCACTTGGAAAAAATAAAGATAAGTCATAGCTCTTATAAGGATGTAATGTGACAAGTGACGTTTCTTTTTAAAAAAGGAGTCTTCTCTCTTTTAAAAAGAAAAGGAAAACGCATTTATTAATCGGAGTAGAAGTAATCAGGATAATTTCATCGAAGCTGTTATTTCCTGTACAATTCGTGTGGCTTTAATGGTTTATAGGTCACTGCAGCGAAATCTAGCCGGCGTTGTTTCGGTCGTATCATGTGACCTCTGTAGCCTAGTGGTCAAGATCATGGATTCGTGGCAGGCATGTCACGAGATCGAGTCCAGTACCACTAAGGACCCACCATGCAGAGTGGGTCGATGCACGTGAAATATGTCGAGGCTCAAACGTCCTCTCGTTGGTGTGGTGTGGAAGTTAGGTGAGGGAGGTGTCAGCTCAAGTGTCGTCCTCGTCACTTGATCGAGATTTAAACTGACGAAGTTCATCGTCAGTAGCACTCGAGTTGCTTTATAAGCCCTCCTTAAGGAACACTTACTCATGCCACGATGTTTTGGGAAAGTAACAAAGACTAACGGACTATGTAAAAAATATTGTCATGTCTCCCTGTTTATTAAAAATAAAAGAAAGCAATATATTATTTTATTTTGTTAAAATGCTACAATAATACGTTTTAATCATTGGTTGTTGTTTTTTTTGGGGGAGGGGGTCCAGTTTTCCCTATTGGTACAAAATAACCCTGTTTGCTTGACTCATACACAAGGAAAAAACATCACTGAACTCATTAATTATCATTTGAAATTTACATAATTCGAGAAAAAGTAGAGTGTGTTCTTAATTTTTTACGAGAATCACCGAATACTCAAAATGGCTATAAACATATCGAATTCAGCAGACAGAATAAAGGAATGAATCTCTCTTTGGAACTCGAAACATAAAATTACAAGGGGAAAATATGGCAAAAAATTTATCCTGTTAATTTTAAGAATTTGTAACTGAGTTTTTTTTTTTTTGGAGTTCCAGAAGATTTATTTAGATTAAAATCTTTCGTATAAGAACGGGGGAACACACAATATTCTGCATTGTCAATGGATACACAAGGACAATTGAGATTATCTAAAATCTACGTAAATATGGTAAAAACTCCTGTCAAGGTTATTTAAAAACTAAGTAGTGAATTTTTGGAGTCATGGGTTTAAAGCATTAGCTGCAGCTAAAGTAGTTCTAATCACTCTCCCAATTTTTTTTTAAGTTCTTACAATAGGGAGGGGTAAGCATTTGTCTCTCCCTTCCTAGCTACAGGAAACAGCCTTTTGGACATCTTGATCAGCTTTTTCCTTTTTTTTTCTATTGCTACGGGCTTAAACCCAATAGATGATATTTAGGTAATTTCAATTTCAGGAAAGTTCATTTTAGATTTCAAAAGTACTCTGATTTATTGGAATTATTTTGTAAAATTAAAACCAGTGAAAATTAGTAGAAAAATAGGATTTTTTAAGGTATCCGACTACGTTCGGACCGTGATTTTTCAAAAGCGCACAAATGGATAATTTTCATGATATTTAGTGTCACTTAGATTAGAATGCATGTATACAATTGTTTTAAGGACATTTTGACAAAAAAATTTATTTAAATACAATATTTTGGCAAAAAATTAACTTAGAATAATTTTTTTTTCAAAATGTTCTCCTTTTGTGAAAAAGGCTTCTATTATAATAATATTTTGCCTGTATATAGATCAGACCTCTCTACAGAGGCTCAGTTAGAAGTTTTGAAATATATAGCTTAGAAGAACTTTTATTCATATTTTACGACAACAGAGGGGAGCAATTTTAAGAAAAAAACGCCGATAATTGTTTCAATTGTTTGTAACTCTAAATGTGAATTTTTCAAAAATCATAGTTGAGCCTCTGTAAAGAGGTCTGAGCCAGTGGCGCACGCAAGGGGGGGTCCTGGGGGTTCGGACCCCCACCCCTCCCCCAAAGCCCTTGATTATTTTCCCGATTGATTACAATTCTAAGTATATAGTATGAAAAATTTAATTAAGTATTCATTATTAATGATTAATTTTCTTAATTATTGCTAATTATTTATACAATAATTAGTTTTTTACTGTGTTTTGTTCCCGAAAATCGACAAAATGAAAAGGAGCATGATACAAGAATAGTGAACTTTCGACCCCTCCCCCCCCCGAAAAATTCCTGTGTGCGCTATTGGTCTGAGCTATATACAGGCAAAATATTATTACGTTAGAAGCATTTTTCACAAAAGAACATTTTGAAAAAAGATTATTCTAAGTTAATTTTTTGCCAAATTATTGTGTTAAAATTTTTTTTTCAAAATGTCCTTGAAACAATTTTATACATGTAGTCTAATATAAGTGACACTAAATATCATGAAAACTATCCATTTATGCGCTGTTTTTTTAAATCACGTTTCCGAACGTAGTCGGATACCTTAATTATTATTTTATCGATCGTCTGACAGAAAAAGGTTTTAGTAATCTCCGCTTGTAAGAGTATACGAAAAATGCAAGTTTGTGAGTAATACTTCGATTCCCTGATGGAAGATGTACAACAAGGGTGTCAAACCCAAAGACTAACTGGGGCCAAACAAACGAGGTTTAACTTTAGGTGGGCCGCAAAAAAAATCAATATTCATAGAAACGCAGGTTTATTTCGAATAATTATTACGTCTCGACAGTTGACAACTCTTTTCTGTTGGTATCTTGTGCCCGCGGTAGCCGAGTGGTCAAGGTGTCGGATCGTGGCTGGCCTTGTCACGAGTTCGAGCCCAGTACCACTAAAAACCCGCTGTGTAGGGCAGCGATGCACATTAAATCTGTCGAGTGTTCAAACGCTCTCCCGTTGATGTGGTAATTAGGAGAGGTGGTGTCAGCTCAGGTGGCGTCCTCGTCACTTGACCATTGCTCAAAATTACGAGGTCCGTTGCCAAAAGCCGTCGTGTAGCAGAACAGTGCGACGTTAATGTTCAATCACTCACTCGGAAAAATCTTGTTTGCATTCTTCGATTGTTGAATTACTTTCAAAACCGTCGCAAGGTAAGAGTCATTAATACTATTTCTAACACAATCCATATTTCCTTTCATAACTGAAAGTAACTGCTCGCACCGATAAGTACTTCCACACATAGAAATAATATCATATGCGAATTTTCCAGCATTTTCAAACGTGGCTGGTAAATATTTGTAAAATTCAGGCACAGCCACTTAAGGTATCCGACTACCCTAAAATCACGATTTTTTTTTCGAAATTGAGAATTTTATGATTTTATTTTATAGGCAATCTTATTAGACTAATAAAAATACCAAGTTTTTTATTTTCCATTCACTAGAACAAAAACTACACGTCTTTTAGTAAAAGCAGATGCCATAACTTTACACAAGATGCCAAACTTTAAAATGCGTTTTACTCGAAATGTGTTTTTTTTCGAAAAACTCAAACGGGGACAGCGATTGCTCAAAAAGTTTTGAGAAAAATTTGCTGAAATTTTTTGTGTATCATTTGTATAACAGTGGAAGTGTTTTGCTCTTCAGATTTATCAATCACTGTTTTATTTAAAAATTTACAGTCCTTTATGTGAATATAATCACTGTTTTTTTAAGCAATTTCATATAGTCACTAAGATAAAGTGCTCTAGTTTTTGTAAAAACTAAAATATCTCTCATCCTGTAGGTCATTTTAAACATGAACAAAGAAACACATCAAAATTGGAAAATTGAGAATTTGTTCATAAAATTTTTGTACAGAGCGTGCCCGTTTATGTATTTTTTTATACATTTTCACCAGTTTTTTCCCATTTTAATAGCTATAATTTTTTTTTTGTTTTCAATTTTAGAATTTTTTCTTTAAAATATACCAAATAAATCTAAAAATCACAAAAAAATCTCCATATCTCCATTTTTTCAAAAAAAAGTTGTCGCAAGTAGTCGGTTACCTTAAATGAATCTCTATCACCCGCATTGAATCTCTATCACCTCCATTTGCATATAGCTGTGTACTGAGTATATTTATTGAGAAATTCGAAGGAAACGAGCGAAATTTGTCTTCCAAAGAATTAAAATCTTGTTTGAAATTCAGTTCTAAGATTTGAATTTTTTTCTGCGTATTTTTCATACGATGCACTATTATCTACAGATTTATTCATGCTTCATTATTGCAAATATTGTACATTATCGTGTGCCAATATATTGGCCGGGTCGCAAAGATGTTCGTCGCGGGCCGCGAGTTTGACATTCCTATGTACACTATTTAACCCATCCCAAATCTAATATTGAACCCTCCTCTGTATATCCCCCACTGCGAAGAGCTTTCGAAGAAGTATTTAATAATGATGAAAAGGATCAATAAAAATATTTTTTTATTTATCAAAATACATAGAGGATGAATCAAATCATTATCATCATTGAGATATTAATAAGGAAACCCCTTTTTCAGCTTCAATGAAAACTGCAAAAAGCTGTAAAAGATGTCTTTTCGACTTTAACTGTTAAGGGTGCTTTTATAAATGGTTTGAATTCATACTGAATTTAAACGTTCATACATATTAATTTTATATTCGTATACTCGTATATTCAAGCATTACTGTTTTCTCTAATAAAATGTGCTGATAAGAAAATTGATGTATCAGTAATGTTAAAAAGATGTTGCAATTATAGGGAAAATATCACATAGATAATAAGCGTCCTTGCTAATAGTTTTAAAATTTAAAAATATTACTTTATTAATAAATTTTAAATAGATACATTTTTTTTATTTTGTACTGATTCCTGGATGAGTTATCACTTTCCGATCTATATTCTGTTTAAAGTTTATATGAAAGAGCACAGTTTCTAATATTTTTTTAAAGATGGAAAACTAAGAATTACCAGGTTTATTTAACTGCTTAAAGGGTTGATCTGTAATTATTTATATTATAATATTTACAACAACTAATTTCAGTTTTTTTTTTCAGATAATGATGAAGATCTCAGAAAACTTCCTGGAGGTAAGATTGCAAACTTGTTTTCATTATTTTCTGTTAATATAAATTACAAATTGAACAAATAACTTTATGCAACTAAATAATTTTAGAGTTTTTTTTTAAAAATGTATTTGGTTTAAATTGTAGGGAGAAATGTTTACTGTTCTGAATGTTTCTTAAAAGTAGAAAATTATTGTAGAAAGTTGTGCACAATTTTTTTTTTTCAATAGAAAGAAATTGTATTTAGAAGCGTATGCCTGGGCTGGGGCTCTGATAACAGTCGTGATCATAACTCTAGTCATACAATTAATATTTTTTATTATATTTGAATACAGTTTTATCTAAAATAATACTTAACATTTCTTCAAAAACTAAGAACCATCGAAGATAAATTTTTTTCTGTGTCTCAAAGCAAGAACCACCGTGGAAATTTCATAATGTTGTGAATTTAAATTTTAAGCTTCATGAAAGAAATTCTATACCAATAATACTGTAAGGGCTTTATTCTAGAATTTTATGTTTACGTTAACAATGAAAAGTGATTTTAGTTGCTCTCGGATACAGAAATCATTCCAATGTTCCTTTTATTAACCTTTAAGCTTGTGATAAAATACGGAATATATTCCGTGTCTCTTTCGTTGGGGGCTCTCGAACTCATGGATGCAACGAAGCAAACGTTGCTGGAAATCACTTTAGGGTGGTTTCCCATATCGGCATTTTTACCAATACATTGCACTTTTACTGCTTTGGAAATAATTGTAATATTTTCCCTGCGTGTTTTTGTTTCTTAGTATGCTTTGTTACGGAAAAATAATTCATATATTTTTATTTAATAATTTATAAAAATACTTTTTTATCAGAAACTATCTTATGTACATAAGACTGTCAATCTAAATGTAAATTTTTTCTAATGCCACTTGTCGGACAGTGTCAGGTGGCCGCGGTAGCCAAGTGGTCAAAGTATCGAATCGTGGCTGGCCCAGTATCACTGAAGGCCCGCCATGTCGGAGAGGTCCACGTTAAATCTGTCGCGAGCTCAAACCTCCTCCCGTTGGTGTGATGTGGTAGTTAGGAGAGGGGGTGCCAGCTCAGGTGTCGTCCTCGTCACTTGACCATGGTTCAAAATGACGAGGTCCGTCGCCAAAAGCCCTTGTGTAGCTGTGAACAGTGCAACATTAATATTCACTATCCCACTCACTCACCTAACCCAGTTTAGAGGGAAATGATTACAAAGGAAGAAGGGAAACCGAAGCAATTGTTAGTTGGCATATTTTTTTAAAATAACTCCAAGAGGCAGAAGACTCTGAAGAGCCATAACTTTCTATGCAAAGAACCCTCCTGTCCTGAGCCATAACACTCGGTGTGGAGCCATAAATAACTAACTTTAATCTAACCATTAGACCAGAGTTTCCCAAACTTTTTCATCTCGTAGACCCCTTGCCATGTTATCCGGTTTGTGGTAGACCCCTGCTTACTTAATATTGAATTTTTGCAAATACATCAACTTGAATGTGTTTTTGATAGCTGGTATAGCTCTATATTTACTTTAAAAGATTAAAAATTTTAACTGTAGGGAAATGGAGTGTGGAAAACTTAAGAAAACAAACTCGTCTTAATTTCAAATATGCATTAATTAAATTCAAATTTAGTACCTGTTACATAAGACCAACTGAAAAACAAATAAATGGTTTGAATGGGAGGGATGAATCTGATGCCTTTTTTATCGAATTTTCAACATTAGACATCAATTTGTTACGTTGACTCTTGCATCTTTTCAGTTAGTGGCCAAGTCTTTTTTTCCCCTTCTTTTTGTCTTTTGTTATGAAGATTGTGGCAACCGTGTTGATAGGAAAAGAAATTGAAAACTTTCTCGCGCTAGTCTATAATTCAAAATAAGGGCGCATATGTTTATATTATAATAAAATATTACGTAAGTAAATACCTGTATGTAATAGCCTGTGTATGTGTGGAATATTTATTCAATTAATTAAAAGTTAAGATTAAAGTTATGAACTGGTTAAGTGTCAGCCACAATCGTAGACCAATTTACACCTCATGGACCCCTAATTTTTTTCCTGCTGGCGTAGACCCTTGCAAGCTATTGTAGACCCCTAGGGGTCAATATAGACGACTTTGGGAATCACTGTATTAGACTCTTATCTGACTATCATGGTGTAGGCCCGACCGCTGTCAACCCAAATGGTTTCACGGCTCATTTTGATGGTGTATAACGTTACAATGGCAATCATGTTATATAAACATGCCGCTAAAATAATGCAATACAAATATTCCACACAAAAAATGGAGTTGTTCTATATTGTTATACTTTGATTAAATATAATTAACACTGGAGTCCTTGTTAGTGAGACATTTGTTTACCTTTCATTTCACTTATGTTTACAAAAATTATTTTTATTCGACATTGCGCATGTTAGTTAGTTTTCTTAACTGACACCAGTTACTGACGCGCTTGTTGAACTGTTTGTAAATTTCATCTTCGAAAATAAAATATTTCTGAGACTTATGAGGATATAAAAGGACTTATATACAAGTCGTTGTGTAAAATATCTTAAGTTTGAATTAGTTTTCGTATTGTAATATTTTTCGCGTTGTAAAAATTCAATTTTGATCTATTGATCAAAAATGAATTGATCTTCTGATCCAGAAATTTTTGATCTAGCAAAAATCCATTTTTCATTTCATTGTTAAACTATAACGCAATTTTCTCCGTTTTCAGATTTTCGGAAACATTGTTAAACTCAACATCAAATGGATATTCAAATATTTCCAACATTTTTATCATATTTCGCAAATTCCGAGAAACATATTGATCGCGGTAGCCGAGTGGTCAAGGTATCGGATCGTGGCTGCCCTTGTCACGAGTTCGAGCCCAGTACCACTGAAGACCCGGCGTGTAAGGGAGTGATTGCACGTTAAATCTGCCAAGAGCTCAAACGTCTTCCCGTTGGTGTGGTAATTAGGAGAGGGGGCCAGCTCAGGTGTTGTCCACGTCACTTGACCATGGCTCAAAATTACGTGCTCCGTCGCCAAAAGCCCTCGTATAGCTGTCGATGTTAATATTCACTCACTCACCCGAGAAACATCTACCAAAAGCAGTTATAAGTTTATTTTGCAGAGTAAAATATTGTGTGTGAGCATTATTATTTCTAAACTACTCAAATAACAATATTTTCCTATTAAAGTTTTGAAAGAGTCGGTTATTAAGTTATATTGCTCCCCCCAATTTACCTGATTAAATTTTTGTTATATATCATGTATAATGGCTCAAACAATTGAGAGTACTCCTTACTTTCACTCTATAAATTCAGCTTTCAATATAAATAATGCATTTATGAAGAAACGAAAACATATGTTGAAACTTTTCAGAGGATTTTTTCATTGAATCGTAATATATTTTTGACCAATTTTATTTTAAGAAAGTATATTGTGTGTGCTTATAAAATTAATGTAACAAAGAATAATTATTTCTGTGAAAAAAAATATATTGAAAATCTAAATAGTTTTATTTCTATATTTCACATTTTCAAAACTATTTTTTAACTTGCATATTTGTATTATTTGTTACAGTAATTTAGTGATTATCATTTTAAAAAAAAATCTAAAAATATTATGTGAGAATAGTTTATTTAAACGGCTGTCTTTAAAGCTTGAGTTTGATACACATATATTCAATCAAAATATTCTTTACATTTTATTAGTCCTTTTTTTCCATCCGAAAGGGTTTATTTGATTAGGTGTCGTACCAATTAATAATATATTTTCTTAACAGTCCATTATTTTAAACACGAGTTTCACCATTAATAAATGCTAGTGATATTGTGTTTCCTTAAGGTTGTTTTCGGCAAAAGTACGAGAGCCTGAACTAAACGTGGAGCACATTTTCAGACAGAAAAATGCCTCAATTTTCATGAACATTTGCAACATTATAACTCATACTTCTAACAATATAGTGTTTCTAAAATTTCAAAATATTCCTTGAGTATTATTTTTTTTCATTTTAAAATGTGAAAGGACATCTCATTTAAGATTACGGTATAGGAGAAAAAACGCGAAACACATTTAATACCAGAAAAAATGGCTCAGCTTGGTCAAAAAAGTGAAGAATAAAATATGTAGTTCTCTAAGAGATAGTGAAGCCAGAATATAATAATTTTTCATTCTTTTATATCTGAAAAAATGTACCTAATTCGGGTCCTATACTTTAACATTAACCGAAGACAGAATTAATTTTTAAGATTTTTATTTACGGCTAATTTTTTTTATGTATAAAATAAATCATTTTCTTCTATTAATTGAATAATGCTTGAGTAAAGAAAATGTCAGGCCTGCCAGACAACTTCAGGTTGTAATTTCCAACACCTGTTTTAGTACAACCTATCAATAAAATATTTTCTGCCCCATTAATGTTTTGCTTTTTCTGTTCTTTTTCTCTGCTTCTTTGCACCCTAGCTCACAACTACGGCTTTTACGGCTCTGCATTCCTATGTGATTCCGAGTCGGCTCTGTACCCCTTTACACTTAAGTTTGTCTGGTAGTGAATCACCCTTTATATGCTTCAGGCATCGCACTCACAAAAATTCTTTAACTAAAAATAAAATCATCCAGATGAAACCATTTTTAGTAACTTTTTATAGACGACATGCGACGAACTAGCTATTTTAAAATTAAATAAGTTTAGAAATGGAAAAAGACGTTACGTGTATACACTGCTTGACCACACAAAATGCAAACCCCCTCAAAGAAGCATGCAAACCATGTGAATTGATTGAATGTGAATTTTAATGGCGCAAGGGCCAACTTTGGCCAAGCTGCGCCAAACACTTGTTAAAAGTAAAAGTCATATATTTTTTTATATATATATATATATATATATATATATATATATATATATATATATATGCATGCACACATGTATATGCGCAAACCATGTGAAATTTACATTATACGTTGGCGCCGATGAGATGTGAAAATCATTAGAGCATTATAGCGCAGACGTATATCATGCGCGACCATAACGCCAACTGCAAGTTTTATATAAGGGAGGGGGGACAGATTGGACATCGGAAGTACGAGAATTGTTTTTTCATGCGGTTTTTTTTTTCCGTAAGCTGTTTATCTATGCATCGTGGAAAACATCGAACGTCTTTTGACCAAGTTTCTGAATTCGACCGAGGAAGAATAGTAGCCTAAAGGGACTGCGGATTATCCTTCAGAGAAATCGATCAACGTGTTGGACGAAACCAAGCAACTGTGATGCGGATCTGTCATCTCTGGATGACCACCTCGTTACACCACTGCTCCTATTGACAGCCGGGTGGCCGCGGTAGCCGAGTGGTATAGGTATCGGACCATGGCTTGCCTTGTCACGAGTTCGAGCCCAGTACCACTAAAGACCCGCCGTGTAGGGCAGCGATGCACGTTAAATCTGTCGAGAGCTGAAACGTCCTCCCGTTGGTGTGGTGTGGTAGTTAGGAGAGGGGGTGCCAGCTCAGGTGTCGTCCACGTCACATGATCGTGGTTCAAAATTACGTGGTCTGTCGCCAAAACCCTCGTGTAGCTGATCAGTGCGACGTTAATATTAAATCAATCAATCAATCAATCAACCTATTGACAGCCGGACTGCGCGCATGCCATTTATGGATCGCGCAGTCACATCCCGAGTGAGTGAGTGACTTTTGGGGTTATTGGCGCAAGAGCCAAATTTGACCAAACTGCGCCAAACATTCGTTTAAAAGCATTAAAAGTACTAAAAAGTTTAATGGAATTTTAGTTAAAAAAGGTAAAATTGAAATTAAACGTAAAAAAGTCAATCCGAGCAAATTAAAAACAAAGCCTGGTGGAGGAATCCCTCCACCAAGTTCGAATGTATTCATAAAAAATCACTTTTTTATTCGAGACTTTCTGTTACGGGTTGGAGTCAACGTGCGAGAATATTCTTCACGTTTCCAACCTTCAGCCTGCCACCATTCATCCGAAAAATTTTTCTATTTCATTCACGGGAGTTAGTTTTTGTGGTGATTCCACCTCTTCTGCAACGTCGTATATGAGCATGTCTTCGTCTGATGTATCCTGTAAAGGTATACTTTTTGGTTTTGTGAGGCGTCAATTGTGTGTCTATTTTGGAGGTAATACTTCTTTTTAGACGCCTTTTCTTGCGACTTCTTAAAGTTTGTTTTGCATCCTGGGATGTAAAAGGGAAGGTATCGGTTATAGAGGTTGCAGTTTCAACAGCAGGACATGTTTCCGCTGGTAAGGGTGTGAACATTTTCTTCATCTGATGTGTATTGGCATGATTGAAGGTGTGTCATTAGATGTAGGATTAGGTGGTTGAGGCTCTGAGACAGTAGCTACTGTTGAAGTGGATGGCAAGAGGTGTACTTGGGGAACTAAAGATTGAATTTCAGTTGAAAGTGCAGCAAATTTATTAGAAGTTTTAAGAAGGCGGGTTTCAGTTGATAAAGATGAGGCAGAGGTATTTAGGCTATTGTCAGGGGCAGCAGCAGAAGAAATGGGTTCAGGTAACCGAGATTCAGTTTGTGTGGTTGGTTTTATTGAAGATGCGGAGGGCAAGAGGTTTACCTGAGTGGTAGACGACGATGTGGAATTTGAAGTAATTGAAGGAGATGCATTTGGATGAGGTACAGATACTAGAGGTTTAAGTATTTGTAAAGGTGGGCACTTGACTTTAGTAATATTTTCATCTGTTTGTGTTGTACTGGTAGCAATGGAGGGTTTAGCAACTTGAGCGTAAGTTTGGGAGAACTGCGGGGCAATTAATTTTCGGGCTTCAAAGTAGATATGTTTTTATTTGTTTTAATGGTTTGAATTTCCTTTTCAGTTTTCCATTTAGGACAAAGTTTGGAATCGGCGGTATGAATCTGTGAACAGTTAATGCATTTTGGTTCTAGGGTACAATCTGTAGAAGAATGCCCTACAGCTGCACACCTAGAACATGTGAGTTGTCCGCGGCAGGAATTTTGAGAATGACCGAACCTCTGGCATTTGAAACAGCGCAGAGGATTCGGTATATATGGACGTAATTTACAATTCAGGTAACCAGCTTTAATTTTTGATGGTAAGTTAGGGCTATTGAAAAAGTTAAAATTAAATGCTTAGTAGGAAAAAGTGACGTTTCTTTTTTTTTAATTCTTCTGACTTCAGTAACCCCTTGGTCAGAAAGTCCGTCCAAGATTTCTGCTTCGGAGGCGCACAAAAGATCTGTTTCAGATATCACACCACGACAAGAATTTAAGGGATCTATGAAGATTTACAATTAACGGACAGTCTAAAAATGTTTTGGTTAACAAGAGAGATTTCGTTTGTAAGGCAGATGATGTTTTCGATAAGCAAATCACCAGATCGTAATTTTTTGACCGATTTGGGTTCGCCGCTTATTCCTTGAATAGCTTTATGAATTGTAAATGGTGACTTTTTGTAACATCATTGTTAGGAAGAGATAGGATTAAAAACGAGCATGTTCGGAAACTTTATCGATGTTGAGAGAGGGTAAAACAAGGCTTGTACCATTCATGAGCTGAGCATCATGAGTTGGGTAGGGTGGGTTGGGGGTTTTAAAAATGCGTTTTGAGATTTTTTTTATTATTTTGATTTATTTTGAATTTTTTTTTTTTGAGAAAGGAGGAGGAGAATCCCTTTTGATTTTCAGAGGACCAGTTTGGTAGGGCCTGCCCTAGATTCAGCAACCAGTAGTGGCCTCGGAGAGCCCCCGCTCTGCAATGCAGGACCACATCCAGGCACCACCTGGAACTACAAGACAGGCGGGATTATACACCAGCTGATAGAGCAGCCAGGACATGCTGGTTAGGCTGTCCCGGGCTCCTGTACTATCTGGCGGCCTGAGACGCAAAACTCAGCTTTCTCCGGTACCCTCTACATGGCCGCTTCCTCCAAGACCCCACCTCACCAGTCCAAAGATCCTGAAGTTCAAAACCCCGCTCCAAGTGCCAGTTTTCCCAGGAGCAGTCCGTTGTGTCATCATACCAAAAGTGAAAAACCATCAGACACAACTTCATTCCACTCACCTGGTCTGCACAGGATCGTGGCAGAAAAATAAAGATAATAAATTGAACACAAAAAAGCAAGAATCGAACACAAAAGAAGCAACAAAATCAAAATATTGAAAGAAATTTAAGCAAATCAAATGAAAAGAACGTAATATAAAATGTAAAACCATAATATGGTAGTAAAAAATTTCAAATTTTTAATCAGAAAATTAGATTTAGAACAAAGTTCATTGTGTAATGTAGATCTGTGTCTGGACGTGAAAAAGAAGAAAAGGGAAATTTGAATGGCAAGAAAGAGGGCCGAAAATAGAGAAGGATCACTAGGGTTCCCCGGGTTCGTGAAGCCCGTGTTTACCAAAGACAGTAAACCCCTAGGGAGAAGGAAAAGATCACTAGGGCACCTCGGGAGCGTGAAACCCGTACTCACCTAAAGAAGGTGAGCCCCCGAGGGGAGTCACATCCCGAACCATAGCACAACAGATTCAGTCTGTTACGCATCATTCGGTGTCTACTCCTACCATTCGACACCATTGGCAGCAGAGTGGAAAGTCCGCGAGACGTCCATTGCTTCTTTTACCCTAAACTGGAAACCACAGGCATTTGTGTCTCCAATGGTGCGATTAACGGTGAACATGGACAACGAAATGGAACGACATTATGTTTACTGACGAATCCCGCTTCTGCCTGCAAATTCACGAGGATGGGATTCGAGTTCAGAGACACTGTGGAGAGGCTGCAGAACTGTTGCGTTCTGCATCGCCACACTAGTCCCGAACCCGGTACCAGGGTTTGAGATGATAGTGGTAGTACACTGAACAAACAGCGCTACATATCTGAGGTGTTGGAACCCGTGGTCCTCCCATACATTCAGCGCTTACCATCAGCTATATTCCAACAGGATCATGCATGACCACACGTGGCACGCAATGTTCAAGAGTTCTTTACTTATCAGATTGAATTGCCTTCCTTGACTTGCTTGTTCTTCCGATCTTTCGCCAATCGAAAACGCGTGGTCCATACTTGCGCAACGACTGACCCGAAATACGCCACCAGCTGCTACACCTGATCAACTTCGGGAATATGTGGAAACTGGTTGGACTGCTGAACAAAGAGGTATCGAAAACCTCTTTGATTCTGTGCCGAGGCGTGTGGCAGCGGTTATAGCCAACAATGGTGGCTACACCCAACTAATGATTTTGTCATCATGCACACACACACTTCACAAGACGCTGTAATTTGAATCGTTTGATCCTTGTACAACATGTTATCTGCCAAATAAATTTCGTTATATCTCGGGTAGTTCTAACCTTTGCGTTTTGTGTGTGGCCAGTAGTGTATATATACAAACTAATTTCATAATAATCTAAAATATACATATTAGAACAATACTAATTTCCTATTTTTAAAGCATTTTGAATTGTACTTTTTTTCTTTCAGAAACAGTGAAAGATACCATTTTAAGATGTTTCTCCGGAAAAAAGAAGAAAACGAGTAAGATCACGAGTAAGTATTATTGGAATCTTGAATTTCAATAACTATACCTAATGTGATTATTGCTACCATACAAAAATTTTCAGGTGTACTGCTGAGATCTATTCTACTACACTCTGCCTCAAAAAATAAGCTAATTTTACTGTGTGTTCCTTAACTCAAGAAGGAAGGTTAGAGAGCAACAAAATTTACATATGTAACTAGCAATGAAATGCGAATGCATAATGTTAGAGATATAAAATACGGTTCACATTTCAGCAGTAGCTCTTTTCTTTTGTTGTGTTGGATGCTGTGCTCATTTCTTCATTACAATGTTCTGAAAACGAGTCGTCGACTGCATTTGAGTAAGCCTAGAATTCAATTGGATGGATCCATTCTGATTCATGGAGATTGCCCGAGCCTTTAAGGTCAATAGTTCGATCATCTGCCGTTTGCGGAATCGTAATAAAACTAAACACACAAGGTCACGAAAACCTGGTAGTGGATGTCCTAGGGTTACAAGCACCTACAAGAATCGTTATCTGTTTTTGCAAGCTCGACGTTTTCGGACCAATTCAATCCACCAATTTTCATCGAATGTTGCGACGTCATCAGGAATTGCGATATTCCGACAAATTGTTTGAGTGTGAGTGAGTGTGGAGTTTTATGGCACAAGAGCCAGTTTTGGCCATACTGCGCCACACATTTGTTAGAATATTAAAATGTTATTTAACATACACAAAAAATATAAAATATTAGCACATACATATAGATATGTGTGCATGCCTGGACAAATTGTCTGAAGACAGTCACTTGGAGTGAGTGAGTGAGTGAATGTGGGGTTTTATGGCGCAAGAGCCAAACCTGGCTATACTGCGCCAAACATTTGTTAAAGACAGTCACTTGGAAGGCATCAGCATTTTAGACGGCCATCAGTTCAGGTGCCATTGACGTCGTCTCACAGAAGAGCTCGGTTACAGTGCACACTGAATTACATCCATTGAACATCACAGCAATAGGCTAATTTATTGTTCATCGATGTCCCGATCTTGTATAAACAACAATTCCAGACGGATACGGAGCTGGAGAACCCCAGAGACTCGATCTCAGTCTCAAAATATCACTGAAAGACACAGTTACAGTTGACCTGGTGTCATGATTTGGGCAAGCCGGGCAAACTTATTCCCACGTCTTTCGTTCCGTTTCAGTGACAGCAGTTATTTATCGGGAAGCAATCCTCGATTCATATGTTCTTCCATATCTAGGAACCACGGGTCTTGAGGTCATGCGAATGATGCCTTGTACGCATGAGTACGTAGAGGTAACGTCAACCAATACGTGGAACAAACAATGCTACTTCGAATGGAATGGTTAGTGCGTTCGTTCGACTTGAAACAAAAGAACATGTCTGAAACACGCCCGGGCGATGTCTTTCTGTTCTGTGCAATCCTCATCGAAAACTTACTGATTTTACAATATTTTGTTTTTCGAAGATGGAAGCAGATTCCTCAAAGAGCGATTGACAACCTACTTTCAGCTATGAATCGTTGCTATTGAACCTGCATTTCCTGTAGTGGTGGTCACGCGCCATACTGATAAATGTTTGCAATTAAACATTTTAGGACATATTAGGGATATTGTCTATGCTGCCTGTTAAAAAACTAATTGATGTTTTCCCCTTATTTTTATGGGGCATTGCTCCTTTTTCTGTTCAACTAACTGTAAATTTCCTTGCATAAACAGTTTTCGTTTCATCAAAACTGCTGTGTTTTATTGCTTATTTTTCGAGACAGAGTGTAGAAACCAATTAATGTACATGATTAATTAATAACATATGATGCAATGTAATACGATTAAATATAACCGATTACTGGTAGTAACGATAGCACTAAGATAGCGTTTCTCGACCTCTGAGGTAAGCGTACCTCCAGGGTTACGTGAAACTGTCTCGGCGAATATGGAAGAAAATGTGTAACATAAGAGAAAAGACGCTTTTTACTATTGGGAACAATTCTAACAATGGAGGTGCGAAGACAGTTCTTTCTTGTAATTTAAATTAAAGTCCTTTGCTCAAAAACATCACATTTTCTTGTAAAGAATAGCTACTTATGCTCTTTCGTTTTCTTTACAATTTTCATCGTTGTTTCCTGATTATTTTTACATGGCAAAATAACGTTTAAATTATGCACGGTGATTCACTACTCAACTAACAAACTTGTAAGGTTTGTACGGGGTACAGAGACGACTCGGAATCCCATAGGAATGCAGGGTCGCAAAGGCCATAGTTGCAAGCTATGGTGCAAGGAATCAGTGAAAAAGAACTGAAACGGCAACATATTAAAGGGGCAGGAAATATTTTACTGAAAGGTTGTACTATAACAGGTTCGAAATTACGATCAGAAGTCGCAAATGACAACTTCCAGCAAAATCTGTGTTCTCAAAGCCATCTGTCTAGCGTCATGTACCAGAAGACTGCCGGAAGGAATCTTACAGAACCTAAGAAATTCCATTTAGCTCCGATGTCAGGCCTACCTGACGACTTCTGGTCATAATTTTGAACTGTTTGCAGTAAATCTTTTAATAAAATGTGTTATGATCCATTAACATGTTGCTTTTTTCATTCTTTCTGTTCCTTTGCACCATGACTCGCAGCTACGGTCTTTACAACCCTACATTCCTATGCGATTCCTAGTCGCATCTGTACCCACTACAAACCCTGCAAGTGTGTCGGTTGGGTAGTGAAGCCCCCTGTATAAATTTTCGCTGTCGCGCTTACAGTATACGCTTCAATAAAGTTCACAACACTATTTTGTCTTTCTTTTTTATTGTTAACACTAGTGTTTTTAATTCATTCCTAGCTTGTTCTCAAAGTTAGTTTGTATAGTACATTAAAGTATTTAACAGCCATTATGATGGGTATGACCATCGACTTGTAAAGGAGTGGGTTTGGGTTCGAATCCCGAGTAAATCACGGTTGTATTTTCTTCGGGAAAAGAAGTCGGACTTTCGTCTGTAATGGATTCCAGTCTCGAAAGGAAAATAGCACACGTTTCCTTGTTATACGCTGGGATCATGTGTAATAAATGTCTATATTCTGTTCGTATTGCATGTTTCTGTTCTCACTCGTATTTCATATGTATCCCAGAATAAAAACACAAAACAACAACAAGTATTTACCATGTACACCATTTTTATATAACTGGTAAAAAATAACTTGATTTTTTTAGTAACAATTTAAATAACTATAATTTTATTCAACAGGTGGTGGCTCTCCAGTCTTGTGGCAATTTATTATTGATCTGCTGGCAGATCCTGCGAATTCCAGCATTATTTACTGGCAGGGTGACGATGGGACATTCGTCATAGCAGATCGTAACAAGATGGCCTACAGGTGGGGTAAGGAGAAGAAAGCAAAAAAGTCTAATTCTGAAACCACCATGAGCTACGAAAAGCTAAGTCGATCACTCAGATACTACTACAATAAGAACTTCCTGAGGAAAGTCACAGGTGAGAGGTACGCCTACCAATTCCACCTTCCTGGTCTTTTCAAGCTCGTCAAGCTGACACGGCGCATCTCTGACGCTGAATTCATTCAAAAACAATTTGAAATGACACCAGAAAACGTTAGCTCTTTGAATGTTGCTTCTTTCGACAGAGTTTGGGATGACAGCTGTTCCAGCTAGATCGACCTGTCATCTCAGTTATATTTCATTCATCTTCCCTTAAGCTGGCACTATTTTGTCAGCTTTCAAAAACCTTTCATCTCACTCAAGATGGCAGAAATCGTTCGATAATAATCATGTTCCATCTTGACAATCATTTACCATTGGACTAATTTCATGATGGTCGCATGATAAAACAATCACGTGTTCTCTATTGAATTAAAAACTGACATACTAGTTGTTCTACTAGTAAAATTAAGAAAACACTTAAAATTGGATGATTGGTTAAAGACGTTCATGCGTATGTGTGTTAAAATTCTTCAAATAGTTTTTAAAACTTAAAAGACCTTTATTATACGTGTACTTTTAAATTCAGCTCATTTTGCTTAACTATAGGCATTATCTTTGCCAGGTATATTCTTTTTAAAAGAAAGTTTCAGCAAAAGTAGAAAGTTGGCAACAGCACATGAACTAATTGACTGGAAACGTGTGATAACAACTATGACGTCACCTGAATTTTGCCCATTCCCAAGCATCTTTGACTTGGGCTGTGTTTATCCAAATACGTGATATAAAACTTGAAAACTTAGTGAGTCTCCAGCCCAAATATGGAACCTGCTGTTTTTTCGGCCGTGTACATCACTAACAGATTCACGAGCTTTTAATTTCTTGTTAATTCGTTGAATCCAGTGATTATTTTAAACTGACTGCATTTGATGACACCAAAAGACTTATTGTATGACTTGTATATGATTTATTTCTTCCTTGGTAATCTTTAATAAAAATATAAATTTTAGCTTCTTTTGTTTCTTAAATAACATTGAATTTCTGTTGCACACACATAGAAATGTATCGCAAATCTTTAGTAATGTCTTCCAAAAAACTTTTCAACTGAATTGAAAGTCTTCAAAGGATATGAGGGGGAAGAGTCAAATGTATTCTATCTGTTTAAAACTAATATAATCTATTATTTACGACAGTGGAATATAGCACTTTTATCTGTCGGGTGAGTGTGAGTGAGTGAATTTGGGTTTTATGGCGCAAGAGCCAAAATTGGCTATACTGCGCCACACGTTTGTTAAAATTATAAAAACATGGTAAAAATACACATAAAAAATACAAGGACATAAAAATAATTATATATGTGCATGCCAGCATGCACATATATAAAAAATAAAGTTAAAGTTAAAACATTTTAAAAAGTCAAATTAAATATAAAAATCCAATTCTTCTGATAAAAGCAAATAGATTTTGGTGGGGAGTTCCCCACCAAGTCAGATAAGGTTAAAACAGATTGATGAAAAAAGGTCATGCGATGAGTATTAAAAACGGGACAATCTATTAAAATGTGATGAACAGTGTAAGTGAGTGAGTGAATGTAGTGTTTTATGGCGCAAGAGCCAAATTTGGCTATACTGCGCCACACGTTTGTTAAAATATTTTACATATGTTAAAAATACACAAGAAAAAAAAAGATATAAATATAATTACTATATATGTGCATGCCTGCATGCACATATATAAAACATAAAGTTAAAGTTAAAACAGTTTAAAAAGTCAAATCAAATATAAAAATCCAAGTCTTCTGATAAAAGCAAATAGGTTTTGGTGGGGTATTTCTCCCACCAAGTCAGGTAAAGTTAAATGTGATGAATTAAAAAAGGGGATGCGATAATTATTAAAAACAGGACAATCTATTAAAATGTGAGTGAGTGAGTGAGTGAATTTTGGGGTTATTGGCGCAAGAGCCAATTTTGGCTAAACTGCGCCAAACATTTTGTTAAAACATTAAAAGGTTATAATATGTCTGGTAAAAAAAATTTAAAATCTTAAAATTTATGGATATAAAAGTTAATATCAAAGATGTTAAAATACAGATTGGTGGGGAGAATTCCCCACCAAGTTGGACAGGTATTGGAAAAAAAAGTTATTTTCTGTGTTTCGTTGGAGTTAACAGTAATTGTCCCTTGTAATAGGTCTTACCATTTTGTTTCACGTAATCGGGATTTGATTCGATTTCATCTTCCACGTCGTAGACAATCATTTCTTCCTCATCCGATGTAGACTCATCAGATGCCGGTTTTTTAGGTCTATGAGGATTCATCTTAATGTCTACTATTGCTTCCTTCATTTTTTTAGTTAATTCCTTTTTTCTTTTCCTTGAGCGTGCTTTTGCTAGTTTCTTGGCATCCTGTACTTTATAAGAATCAGAGGGTGGTGGAATAACGGACTGGGATGAGGAAGATGCAGCAGAGATAGATAAACTATTAGAAGTGGTGGGAGTAGTATCTATTACAGAATTAGGAGGTGGAGATTGTGAAGGAGATGCAACTGTAACAGAAGATGTGGATGGTACGAGTTCTGCCTGAGTTGATGTAGAAGATTTAATAACTTCAGGGATTGAGGGAGACATAATAGGTTTCGAAATGGTTATTAATGGTTGTAGTAATTTAAAAGGTGGGCATACTATTTTTGTAATCGTTTCATCAGTTTGTGAGGAATTATTAACAGTTATGGATTTGGCAACTTGAGCGTAAGTTTGAGATGGTTGTGGGGTTATAAATTTTCGGGCTTCAATATAGGATATGTTTCTGTTGGTTTTTATTGTTTGGATCTCTTTCTCTATTTTCCATTTGGGACATAATTTTGAATCAGCGGAATGAGAAGCTGTGAACAATTGACGCATTTCTGCTCTAGAGTGCAATCTGAGGACGCATGTCCAATAGATGCACATCTAGAGCACGTCAATTGTCCTCTGCAGGCAGTTTGAGAGTGTCCGAACCTCTGGCACTTGAAACAACGTAGAGGATTCGGAACATATGGACGTATTTTGCAGTTGAGATAGCCAGCTTTTACTGTAGCTGGAAGATTCGGGTTATTGAAAGTTAAAATCATGTGTTTGGTAGGAATAACTGTGGCATCTTTTTTAATTGTAATTCTTCTGACCTGAATTACACCCTGACCAGAAAATCCATCAAGAATTTCCGCGTCAGGGGTGGTCAACAGGTCAGGTTCAGATATGACACCACGGCTGAAGTTAAGAGATCTGTGAGGAGTAACTGTAAGAGTAGAATCCAAAAAATGTTTAGTAGATAGATAGGATTTAGATTGAATAGCAGATGTTGTCTCCACAAGTAGGTCACCGGATCGCATTTTTTTAACAGATTTGGGCTCGCCTATAGCTTGGAGGGCTTTGAAAATTGCAAAAGGTGATTTTTCTGACATTTTATTGTCGGACAAGGAAAGAATAAAAAAACGTGCAGTACTTGCTATCTGATCAATGGTATGAGAATCAGGAGTTGGGTAGGGTGGGTTGGGGGTTTTAAAAAATGCGTTTTGATATTTTTCCTTATTTTTATTTATTTTGAAATTTTTTTTTGGAAAAGGAGGAGGAGAATTCCTTTTGATTTTCAGAGGGTGAGTGAGTGAATGTGGGGTTTTATGGCGCAAGAGCCAAAATTGGCTATACTGCGCCACACGTTTGTTAAAATATTAAAAACTATGTTAAAAATACACAAGAAAAATACGATATAAAATGATATTATATTGTGCATGCCTGCATGCACATATATAAAAATAAAGGTAAAGATAAAACATTTTAAAAGTCAAATGAAATATAAAAATCAAATTTTCTTCATAAAAGAACATTTTTTGGTGGGGAGATTCCCCCACCAAGTCAGATAAGGTTAAAATAGATGTATGAAAAACGTGATGCGATGATGGTTAAAAACTGGACAATCGATTAAAATGTGACGAACAGTGTAAGAGACATTGCATGAAGGACATTCAGAGCGTTCTCCAAGTGAGTGAGTGAGTGAATGTGGGTTTTATGGCGCAAGAGCCAAAATTGTCTATACTGCGCCACACGTTTGTTAAAATATTAAAACTATGTTAAAAATACACAAGAAAAATACGATATAAAAATAATATTATATATGTGCATGCCTGCATGCACATATATAAAAATAAAGGTAAAGATAAAACATTTTAAAAAGTCAAATGAAATATAAAAATCCAATTTTCTTCATAAAAGCAAATAGATTTTGGTGGGGAGATTCCCCCACCAAGTCAGATAAGGTTAAAATAGATGTATGAAAAAACGTGATGCGATGATGGTTAAAAACTGGACAATCGATTAAAATGTGATGAACAGTGTAAGAGACATTGCATGAAGGACATTCAGGAGCGCGTTCTCCAAACAACAAATGCCTGTGAGTGAAGCGAGTATGACCAATGCGAAGACGAGTCAATTTGACATCAGTTCTTCGCATTGGCATCACAGGCCATGCTCCTATGACAGGTTTCACAGAGTGCAGTTTGTTATCCAACTGCTGACTCCATGATTCCTGCCAGATCTTAAAAATATGATGCATGATGACGCGCTTCATATCCGATAGCGGAACCGCTAGCGGCAGATGCGTCGTCGCCGACTTTGCCGCGCTGTCCGCTTGCTCGTTGCCTATGATTCCTACGTGACTTGGTAGCCAGCAAAACACGATATCGAAACCCTTGCTGTAGAGTCGACTCGTAATGTCGAGTATTTTACATACCACTGGATGGCATCGATCGTTATAGTTTTCAAGCGCTTCTAGTACACTCATGCTGTCAGTATAGATGCAGTATTTACGGGGCATATTGGAGTCGATTAATTGAAGTGCACGGTAAATGGCGACAGCTTCGGCAGTGAAAACGCTGCAAGAAGTGTCGAGCCTATAACCGTGCATAATATCTTCAATCACGACTCCACAGCCAACGTAATCTGCACGTTTCGAACCATCAGTGTAGATGGCCGAATAACGACTATACTGACTGCGGTGGTAGGCGAAGACGCGTTGAAAAACGACAGGCGCTACAGTGGATTTACTGTAAGTGGCAAAAGGGTTGATATAAGGGAACCGTGGCGTATTCCAAGGTTGGAATAGGAAAAGGTTCCTTTGCTGGATACGCACGTTAGGTAGGTCGAGTTCAGTGAGTGAGTGAGTGAGTGATTGTGGGATTTATTGGCGCAAGAGCCGATTTCGGCTATACTGCGCCAGACATTTGTTAAAACATTAAAAGTATAAAATTATTAAAAATAAACTAAGTTACAGGTAAAAGAAAAAGGTAAAATAAAATTTCTTAAAATTCAATCGCAAATTTAAAAACTAATATTGGTGGGGTATTTCCCCACCAAGTTCAAAAGGTATTAGAGAAATAGTTATTTTCGAAGTCTGGTGGTGTTAAAAGTAATGAACCTTTCCAATATTGCCGACCGTTTTTTGAACAAGATTAGGATGCTGTTCAAGTTCATCTTCCTCAACGTCGTATGTGATAATATCTTCCTCATCCGTCGTGTAGTCTGTTGGAGCTGGTTTTTTACGTCTGTAGGCGCCATTTTATGTCTATTTTTTCCTCTTTTAATTTTTTTAGTAATTCTTTTTTCGTTTCCTTATTCGTGTTTTTGAATTTTGTTTGGAATCCCGTACAGTACTGATGTAGAAGGGGGTTGGATATCGTTGGACAAGGAAGTGGATATGTTTGAGGAAGATTCAATTGGGGTCAACATATTATTAGAAAGTATGTCATCAGACATGGAATAGGTGGTCCAGGCTGTAAAACTGCAGCTGCTTTGAAGATATGGAAGGAAGTAGTTCTGCTTGGGTTGATGAAGATGACATGGAAATAACAGGAGTGGATATTAACATTTATTCTGTTTAGGAGTGGATGAAAGCGGTTGGAGTAAATTTAATGGCTGGCATTTTATTTTTTGTGATGTTTTCATCGGTTTGGGTGGAATTGTTTACTATTGAGGATTTGCAGCCTTGGCATATAGGTTTGGACGTTTGTGGCACTATTAGTTTTCGGGCTTCAACATATGTTATATTTTTATTCGTTTTTATTTCCTGAATTTGTTTTTCGGTTTTCCACTTCGGGCAAAGTTTGGAATCAGCAGTATGGGGTTGTGAACAGTTAATACATTTGGTTCTAGACTGCAATCTGTGGAAGCATGTCCAACAGATGCACATCTAGAGCAAGTAAGTTGACCGCGACAGGAAGTTTGGGAGTGTCCGAACCTCTGGCACTGAAACAGCGCAGAGGGTTCGGAATGTACGGTCGAATTTTGCAATTAAGATATCCAGCTTTAATTGAAGTAGGTAAATTCGGGCTATTAAATGTTAAAATTAAATGCTTTGTAGGAGTAACTGTAGTATTCGTTTTTATTGTAATTCTTCTGACTTGAATCACACCCTGATCTGAAAATCCTTCAAGGATTTCAGATTCAGAAGTGGTCAACAAGTCAGGTTCTGAAATAACACCTCTGCAAGAGTTAAGAGATTTATGCGGAGTTACAATTAAAGGAGAGTTTAAAAAGGTTTTGGCGAGGAGAAACGACTTTGTTTGAATAGCGGAGTGAGTTTCAATTAGTAAATCCCCGGAACGTAAACGTTTTACGGTCTTGGGTTCACCACCTATTCCAATAAGGGCTTTGTGAACAGCAAAAGGAGATTTATTGGACATATTATTGTTTGGTGATGATGATGATTGTTAATTTTAATGGCGCAAGGGCCAACTTTGGCCAAGCTGCGCCAAACACTTGTGAAAAGAAAGAGTGAGTGAGTGAATGTGGGGTTTTATGGCGCAAGAGCCAAAATTGGCTATACTGCGCCACACGTTTGTTAAAATATTAAAACTATGTTAAAAATACACAAGAAAAATACGATATAAAAATAATATTATATATGTGCATGCCTGCATGCACATATATAAAAAATAAAGGTAAAGATAAAACATTTTAAAAAGTCAAATGAAATATAAAAATCCAATTTTCTTCATAAAAGCAAATAGATTTTGGTGGGGAGTGAGTGAATGTGGGTTTTATGGCGCAAGAGCCAAAATTGGCTATACTGCGCCACACGTTTGTTAAAAAATATTAAAAACTATGTTAAAAATACACAAGAAAAATACGATATAAAATAATATTATATATGTGCATGCCTGCATGCACATATAGAAAAAATAAAGGTAAAGATAAAACATTTTAAAAAGTCAAATGAAATATAAAAATCCAATTTTCTTCATAAAAGCAAATAGATTTTGGTGGGGAGATTCCCCCACCAAGTCAGATAAGGTTAAAATAGATGTATGAAAAACGTGATGCGATGATGGTTAAAAACTGGACAATCGATTAAAATGTGACGAACAGTGTAAGAGACATTGCATGAAGGACATTCAGGAGCGCGTTCTCCAAATAACAAATGCCTGTGAGTGAAGCGAGTATGACCAATGCGAAGACGAGTCAATTTGACATCAGTTCTTCGCATTGGCATCACAGGCCATGCTCCTATGACAGGTTTCACAGAGTGCAGTTTGTTATCCAACTGCGGACTCCATGATTCCTGCCAGATCTTAAAAATATGATGCAAGATGACGCGCTTCATATCCGATAGCGGAACTGCGAGCGGCAGATGGGTCGTCGCCGACTTTGCCGCGCTGTCCGCTTGCTCGTTGCCTATGATTCCTACGTGACTGGGTAGCCAGCAAAACACGATATCGAAACCCTTGCTGTAGAGTCGACTCGTAATGTCGAGTATTGTACATACCACTGGATGGCAGCGATCGTGGTAGTTTTCAAGCGCTTCTAGTACACTCATGCTGTCAGTATAGATGCAGTATTTACGGGGCATATTGGAGTCGATTAATTGAGTGAGTGAGTGAATTTGGGTTTTTATGGCGCAAGAGCCAAAATTGGCTATACTGCGCCACACGTTTGTTAAAATATTAAAACTAGGTTAAAAATACACAAGAAAAATACAATGATATAAAAATAATTATATATGTGCATGCCTGCATGCACATATATAAAAAATAAAGGTAAAGATAAAACATTTTAAAAAGTCAAATGAAATATAAAAATCCAATTTTCTTCATAAAAGCAAATAGATTTTGGTGGGGAGATTCCCCCACCAAGTCAGATAAGGTTAAAATAGATGTATGAAAAAACGTGATGCGATGATGGTTAAAAACTGGACAATCAATTAAAATGTGATGAACAGTGTAAGAGACATTGCATGAAGGACATTCAGGAGCGCGTACTCCAAACAACAAATGCCTGTGAGTGAAGCGAGTATGACCAATGCGAAGACGAGTCAATTTGACATCAGTTCTTCGCATTGGCATCACAGGCCATGCTCCTATGACAGGTTTCACAGAGTGCAGTTTGTTATCCAACTGCTGACTCGTACGATTCCTGCCAGATCTTAAAATATGATGCATGATGACGCGCTTCATATCCGATAGCGGAACCGCTAGCGGCAGATGCGTCGTCGCCGACTTTGCCGCGCTGTCCGCTTGCTCGTTGCCTATGATTCCTACGTGACTTGGCAGCCAGCAAAACACGATATCGAAACCCTTGCTGTAGAGTCGACTCGTAATGTCGAGTATTGTACATACCACTGGATGGCAGCGATCGTGGTAGTTTTCAAGCGCTTCTAGTACACTCATGCTGTCAGTATAGATGCAGTATTTACGGGGCATGCGGAGTCGATTAATTGAAGTGCACGGTAAATGGCGACAGCTTCGGCAGTGAAAATGCTGCAAGAAGTGTCGAGCCTATAACCGTGCATAATATCTTCAATCACGACTCCACAGCCAACGTAATCTGCACGTTTCGAACCATCAGTGTAGATGGCCGAATAACGACTATACTGACTGCGGTGGTAGGCGAAGACGCGTTGAAAGACGACAGGCGCTACAGTGGATTTACTGTAAGTGGCAAAAGGGTTGATATAAGGGAACCGTGGCGTATTCCAAGGTTGGAATAGGAAAAGGTTCCTTTGCTGGATATGCACGTTAGGTAGGTCGAGTTCAGAAATATGAAGCTTCATCCTATCCATAAACGGCCGGATGTTAGACGGCCGTGCATCATAAAGTCTCTTCATGCTGGTACTCATATACACATTCTGCAGAGGATGTGAAGGCACGGACAAGATCTTAAAATAATACGCAAGAGACAGCTTCCTCCGTCGAAGATCTAGAGGAAGCTGATGACAGTAAACATAGAGACTCTGCACCGGTGATGTGCGAAACGCACCCGAGCAGATTCTCAGTGCCATATGGTGGACGGGGTCAAGTTTTTGCAGAGTAGAGTTGCACGCTGATCCGTATGCAACACATCCGTAGTCGATGCGAGAGAGTACGATTGCCTGATACACTCGGAGTAATGATGGTCTATCCGCCCCAAGAGGTGTTTGACAACACCTTCAAGAGGTTTAGAGACTTTTCACACTTCTTCCGCAAATGTAAAATATGCGGAAGGAAAGTGAGCCGGCGGTCGAAAATTACTCCGAGGAATCGTACGTCGGGAACTACGAATTTGTATATCACGGATGCGTATTTCGGGTCGGGATGAATACCCCGTTTGCGGTAAAGTGCACGCAGCAACTCTTGCTCGCCGAAATACTATGACCGTTGGTGTCGCACCACTTTAAAATGTTGTTGACGGCAGTTTGCAACTGTCGTTCAATCATGCGCATGTCCGAACCTTCACAACTGATCTGTAGATCGTCCACGTATAGTGAAGCCTGTATAGAAGGCGATAAAATATTTAAGATGGATGAAATATGACAAATAAAAGGGTGACACTCAAAATACTCCCTGAGGAACTCCCTCAGCTTGCGTAAAGGAGCAGAGAGAGTGCCACCCAGTCTCACTCTAAAAGTACGAAGATTTAAAAACATTTTAATAAAAGTAGGCAAATTGCCTCTGAATCCAAAATTAAATAACGTGCGAAGTATCCCATAGCGCCAAGTACGGTCATATGCCTTCTCAATATCAAAGAAAATAGAAACAAGATGATTCCTCCGGACAAAGCGTTTCTAATTTTGCTTTCCAGCTGAATGATGTTATCGAGAGTGGACCTTCCTTTACGGAAGCCACTCTGAAACAGAGGAATGCATTTGTTCTTTCTAACTCGTAAACGAAACGAGCGTTGACCATACGTTCCAGTGTCTTACAAAGGCAGCTCGTGAGTGCTATCGGTCGATAGCTGAGAGGGTTCTTAGGATCTTTTCCAGGTCTTAAAATGGGGATCACTATGGCTTCTTGCCATTGAGTAGGATACACCTGCTCCCTCCATATTCGGTTGAATAGGTAAAGGAGACTTACTAGTGAATCCTCGTTCAAATGGCGAAGCAATTCATAGGAAATTCCATCAGGACCTGGACTAGTATTGTGGGCCGATGATAAGGCTCTCTTCAATTCCAACATGTCAAAGTCACAGTTATATGGTAAAGGTTGTCGGCACCTGAGTTGATAGGTGTCCGCTCTAAACGATTCTTAGTCGCCTGGAATGCAGGGCTATATGAATCGGAGCTGGACACACTAGCAAATGTTTTGCCAATCAAGTGGGCCACATCTAAAGGTGACGAATACAAAGCAGTAGAAGTTTCCAATATCGGAATGTTAAAATCCCGATAAAGGCCATTCGCTGCTTTGACCTTTCTCCACAACTGTTGACTGGTAGTTGACGATGTGATTGAAGACACATACTGGATCCAAGATTCTCTCTGGCATTGACGACGTATTCTACGAGCTAACGCTTTCGCACGTTTGAACGCTATGAGATTATCAGATGTGGGGTACCTCCTGAAAATACCCTACGCCCTCCTTTGTTCCCTTTTGGCTTGTTGGCAGGAAGCGTTCCACCATGGTTTGCACAGCTTTCGAGGGGAATTGATGTTTGGGGAATGGCTGCATCGGCAGCATTCCGAATAGCTTCAGTGACATTGAAGACTGCTTCATCAACTGCCCTGTTCTGGACCATTGTGCCGGTGATAATCGCTAACCGCGTGAATTTATCCCAGTCTGCGCGATGAAATGATAAGTGGGGGACGAAAACGCGTCCCCGCACCATTAACATGCGAGACTAGGAGAGGGAAATGATCGCTGTTGTGCAGATCGTTTGCAACCTCGAAATTCAACATCGGTAGCAGAGTTGGCGAACAGATGGCTAGATCGAGGGAGTGAAATGTCCTCGTGGGTGCATGGAAATACGTTTTCTCGTCGTTGTTCAGCAGACAGAGACAGTGATCAGAAATCAACTGCTCGATCTGTCGCCCGCGAGAATTTGTAACATCATGCCCCACAGAGGGCTGTGTCCGTTAAAGTCACCGGAGCAAAAATAAATGGAGCTGGCAATTGACTGACTAAATGATTCAAATCCACTTGTGGCACAACATCGTTGGGTGGTAAATAAACACAACAGACTGTGACTAAAGAATGGACGTGAATCCGAACAGCCACAGCCTGTAATGATGTGTGCAGTGTGACGACATTACTGGGAAACAGATTAGACGTGAAGAGGCATACACCTCCGGTTGGAGATGTATCGCCATCTACATCCCGTCGTACACAATTATAACCACGCACTTGCACTGTCATGGTACTCTTCAGAAATGTCTCCTGAAGAGCAACGCATGCGGGCTGGTACGTGGATATGATGGATTTGAGATCGGTAAGTCGAGTCCTTAGACCACGGCAGTTCCAGGAGATAAAGGAGGTCATCAAGTCTTCGCATCATGCTCCCGCAAGGAGCCAGAGTGAGTGAGTGAATGAATTTGTTTTTATGGCGCAAGAGCCAAATTTGGCTATACTGCGCCACACGTTTGTTAAAATATTAAAACTAGGTTAAAAATACACAAGAAAAAT